>VXAB01014087.1:0-13649 GCA_013399175.1 Odontophorus gujanensis | reverse complement strand
CCTCAAAGTAAATAATTTCTTCCTCATGTTTTTGTGGAACTTTGTACCCCAAACTTTCTAAGCTTACCTACAAAGATGTAATGGGATACGGTATCACAAGCCTTGCTGGAGTCAAGGTAGACAACATCCACTGCTTTTCCCTCATTTACCCAGGTAGCCATGACCACACTGAAAGCTATGAGATTGATCAAACGTTTTCCCTTTGGTAAACCCATGTTAACTACTCCTGTACTTCATGTTAAAATATGGGAGCATTTAAGTTGAAAGAAATAAAAGTGTTTGTAAAAGTCAGAAGGACTTTAGGTTTCTTTTCACTTAAGAGAATGCAATATCTGGCACTTCATATGGAATATGGACACAATCAGATTGGTTTTGGGGTAGCACAAGGGTTTTCTTTGGTTGATAAAGCAGTAGCAGCTGCTACTGCTGTCCATTTTCTTTCTCCAGTGATCCCAGAGGAACTTCAAAACAAAAAAACTTCACTTCTTCTCCATTGCATCTCCACTGCAGTATTAAGAGCAATAGCAGCACTAACAGCAGTGATATTTCTCTGTCAGAACACATCAGATCACAATCAGAACAACTGTCCTATTTTTTTAATTTTTTTTCAAATTACATGTTGTATACACACTGATATTGTCTCCGTGCATGGTAGCCACACTAATGATTCTCAGCACGGTGGCTTACAGCAAGCTAACTATTGAGTATATTCAAATTGAAATAAAGGAAGCTACACAACACAAATAACAACCACTTTGTTCAATAAAGGCAAGAGGTCAAAAACCGAGTCATCTATTAAGAAACGGTTATTTGAGACCAAAATGGTAAATGTAACAAAACAATGCTTCTAAACAAGTTTTCTTGTTAAAGTATATTTTTTTTCCAACTTTCAATAGTCCAGACTAGTTCAGTTCATTAGGATTTGTTGTTTGAGATCTAACTATAAATTATTACAAAATGCTATTTCCTTTTATTAAAAATAAGACAAACATATGAATAACCTTTTAAAGCATATACTTAATATACAGATTTTTGGAAGCAGTATGAGACATCACTAATGCTGATGTTTCATTGAGAAATGGGATTTCATAACTATCATTATATGCTCAAAGGACATAGAAATTAAATGGATGGATTGTGCAGTGGAATTTCCAGATCACAATCTGAATCAACAGTTGAGCATCAGATGAAAGGTATCGCTAACTCAGGGAGTGCAAGTGCAAGCAATGGAACCTGGATCCAGAGGATCCAATGGAGGATATTCCAATGGAGGAAGATTCAGCAAAGAGAATCCCTTAAAGAGCTTTGTCAAGAAGTCTCGCTTAGAGCTTTTTGCTTTCCTTGAGAGCTCCTTTAAGGGTGAGTTTCCTGCAAGCAAAAGCTGCAGACCTCCGATTCAGACTCAGGCCCAATGGACTGCCCCCCCAGCTGAACCTGCCTTTTCACCATGAAGTTGCCTAATGAGTCAATAGGCTTTCTTTGTTTGAGCCTGGCAGTCACCTCTAGGCCTAACCCTGACTTGCTTTGGAAATGCCTTCAGTATTAATGAAAATAAACTGAAGGACCCACAATAACAAAATACGAAAGCAATGTGCATTGAGAAATGTTTCAGGTGTTCAGAATCAGGTGCAACCAATAACTTCATGATAAATCCATAATTTAAGTGTACTCCTGTACTTATCACTTTCATATTGTCCTCAACATCTTTCCTTTATCTTCTGTGAAAAATGTGGTCAGTTCACAAAAGGAAAACTGTTGCCTCCTAAGCAATTACTACATGTTGATAGCTGTTTTCTTTAAACAGCATTTCAATGCATTTTTTAATACACTCAACAAAACAGACTTCAATCATAGAAAAGACTGTATGATGCATATTTATGTGGTCTGTTAGGTGACTGTCATTGAAATGGCATATGCAACCATTCTTGCTAAAATAGAAATCAAAAATTGAGGGAATTCCACCTCTTTTCAGTGATGGATTGAAAAATCAGGTTTTTTTGAATAAGCAGGCCTGAACCTCCAGTTTATCATATACAGCGTTACTCAACTTGCAGGTCACAAGAATTTTGCAAGCATACTGTTGCAAGAGTTGAAAGTCCTGGAATAAAATGTTAAAAAGCAAACTTAGTTACACTTTGTAAATTGTTTGGTTTCTCTAGTGGAGAAACAAATTTCAAAAGCTATTATGAAATTTCTCACTGCAGTTAGCAAAACATTATTGCCAGCTTCAAGCTTCCTGGTGGGATGATATTAAGTGCAGGAATACAAGAAAGTGTATTTAGAGCAGAAGCTTTGGAACAGGATAAACAGCATGAGAAAGGAAGACTGAGAATCAAGGACACTTCCAGATGAAAACAAGTTCAAGTAAGCTGTGGGACGGCAGACCCTAATTGGAGGAGGAGTGCGTGGCTTAAAACAACTCATGGAGCTGAACTTCAGCAGAGTCTTTGAAGAACTAGTAACAATATCACAATCAAAAGTTACAGAAGTAACTTGGGAGTGTTTTTAGAGTTGTTTTTCCTGAGGCTCTCTGCCAATGATTGTGTGCTATTTTCTGTATGCCCCTGTCTTAAACACTACAAAAATGAGGCTGTCCAGGTAGTAAAGGGTGCATGATTTAACTATATTGGTGTATGTCATGACCCTGTCCATTTCCTCCGATGACAATTAAGTTCAGTGAATTTCTTTAACCTTTGACAGAATTCAGCAAGAATTATCTTGGATTTTTTTTTCCTTTTTACCACTAAATATTTATATATGTATTAGAAGAGGTCTCATTTTTCACTATAATCTATGTAAATAGAAAGTGATAAGCTTGTTTTATACAGGAGGACAGATTAAATGACTATAATATCCCTTCTGGCTTTAAAATCTACTTCACAAATAAAAGAACAGTGGCTACTCTTGAAAACTACTTGGAACTTTTAGTGCAGAATGTGACCAATTTTCCTCTTGTAATTGCTATGTAATTTATAAAATGAATACTCCATTTCTCTGCAAACAGTACTAGATTCCTGTTTGCTTTTAGAATTGTATTTTTAGGCTTTCACTTTTGTGTTGTGCCACATTAACTGACTTCTGAATCTGAGAGACCCATTCTCATGTTTCACTGATGTTATTTTATGTCTGGTCAGTGGACATATGCTCTCCAGCAACACGCAACATTGTCAAGCTCTCTCCTCAGCATGCTTTAGTTGCATCCACCCATCAAATCCTATTCAGAATTTGCTTCTCCCATTAGTCCCAAATAATTGAAGTGATTTAGAATCAAAGGTATGTTTGGAGGTCGTTCTGAACAGCTTCTCCAAGCAATGCTAACATCAAGTTTAGTTCAGAATACTCAAAAGGTTGAAAGTCTTCGCAAACAGAATTTGCAAGCTTTCTGACCAAGTTGTTATAATGGTTACATGTTGGCTCAGGGAAGATTTTCTTTTGGAAGTTTTTTTTTTTTTTTGTATTTGACAAGCTGGAATTTCTTCTGGTGTAGTTTATGCCCATTGTGCCCTAGACTTTCTCTGATAAGTTTATTTCTTCCTTCTCTAAAACCACCATATACCAAACAGAAGAAAACAACTCTTACCACCGCTGAAATGCACCAACCACTGCCTCACTATGCGCACCTACACTGTTCGGTATAAGAAGCAGGAACAATTTCTGGCTCAAAGCTTGTTTAGTAGCACCCATCTGAGGCATAACTTGCTCAACAAGCTTTTGGGGTTAATGGTTACCATGAGCACAGTGTTAAGAGAAATATACGTGAGTGGGTTCATACCAGGAGAAACCTTTTCAGCTCTTGCTTCTTTCAGGCATTCAAACAGGTTTATGAGGAACATCTTGGAGGACAGCACCACTATGCAGTCAGTGCATATACCTAAAAAGACAACCATGTGACAATTGCATGATCAACTGCCAATACAATTACCCAATGAGAAGGGCATGGACATGCTGTTGCAACTATTGTCACCATCTTCCCTGACAAACAGTCCTCCTGGAAACTACCACCATCCCTGATGAACAAAACAGAACTGCCCTGACAACCAGCTGCTGCACCAGCAACCAAGAGAACACCATGGAGAGGATTAAAACCCAAAGAACTCGGAGAAAGAACAGACACCCCCTCCAACAAACTGCAGCTGCGCAGGTCAACAAGACATTGCTGACCAACTCACTGCCTCCATATGGACCAACAAGATGTCACTGAATCCCTGGTGGTGACTCCCTGCTTTGTAAACCATTCCCTAGGACTTCACTTTTTACTATTGCTACCTTCTCCATCTTCCCCACATTGCTTATTAGCTTAGAATTTGTAATACATCATTGGACAACATTTGGCATCATTTGCTGCCTTAGTGTTCCTCTGGATTTATATATATATATATGTGTGTGTGTTGAACCATCTCCTCCAATAATTGAATTGAGACATTTGGTCTCCATAAACCATCAGCAAGCATGAATGAATATCAGTGGATGCAATTTTTTCCTCATGGAGGAATGCAATTACCCACCTTTGCTTCATGTGCACTTCCATGTCAGATGCCATTTTTTTAGATTGCCCCTTTGCTGTCATCTGCCACACAGCAACAAAATGTGATGAGATATTGGCAGGAAGATTCAGCCTCTATTGCCACACCACCAACACCCACCTCTGAGTTGTGGGATTACATAATAAAATAGGAGACATTACTTTTAGAGCAGCCCTTGTTTTAAATAGCATTAGAACCTGAAGAGTACCACTGAACTCCAGATCAGTTCTGAACCCCTGACTGCCACTCTTTGATTCCAACCACCCAGATGGACTTCCACTTCCTCTCTCTGTAGAGGAGAGAGATCAAAAGTCTGGTGATTTTCAGGCAAGAAAGACTTGTGTGAGATTAGTCTTCTGTTAGTTTCAGATATTTACTACTGACCTGACAGACGCTTTTGTGTTTGGATTGAAAAGTTCTATGTTTTCAGATGCAACCTTTTTGTCTCATTTAATTTTTTGTGTTACTATTGTCATTTCCTATGTGATAGAATTAATCCTGTAAATCTAATTAGAGTATAATACATATATAAATCTAGTTGTTATTTTTTTTTTTTAACCTTTTTGCATCTTTCCTGGGTACATATATGTCAAACCATCACCTTCAATATTTGGATCACAACATGTAGTCATTTGTGTTTTATCAGCAATGGTCACACCCCCAATTGCTCTCTCTTCTTCATGTCTTAAATACTTACATAGTCTGATCTAACAAAAGTAGGTAATTTGAAGTAAATTCCCACTATCTCACAAAGGACCCCATTTTTCAACTACAGTCATGAGGGGGATCCCAGAAATCCTGGGATGTACCCTGGCAGAATTTTATCCAAAGGAGGTGACATTCTTCCCCTTGACACATTTAGAGGTGCCCCACAGAAAAGCCTCCCCTCCCCCCCCTTTTATTTTTAAAACATTTTGGGCCTGGCTCACCAAATGTAAAGGCAAAGAGAACAGCACAAACAATGGAATGTTACAAAAGGAAGGAAAAATGAATACTCACCTAACTCTGAGCACCAAGGTTCAATAAAAAAAGAACTCCAAAGGAGGGATTTCCATCAAGAGACCCTTCCTCAGTGGCAGTCAGCTCTTAAATGAGATCTAAATGGGGTGGAGCCAGTGAATTCCCTTCACCTGTGCTCCCAGGGCTGACTGGGTTTTTCCTTCAGGTGCTCAATCAGTGGTTCAGACCATGACTCAGTAGTCCCCATACATCCTGTTAATAACTATATAATAACCACAGCTTTTGTCCTAACAATATGCAATGCTTTGGTATATACTATACACCCAATTGTTGCACTGGGATTGAATCACAGCAGGGTTATACTCTACCCATTAAAACAGAGTATGGGTCCAACAAAATGGAAGCAAGTGGCAAACTGTTGATGTGAGTTCATGCACTGTATGGCAACAACAAGGATTTATTTGTGAGAGTAATACCATCAAAGCTCAAGACATTTGTATTGACACTGGGCAAAATGTTTGCCATTTTGAGATTTATCCTAATGAGGCACCTGAAACAGTGCTTGTCTATATTAAAAAAGGATGTGTCTGTATGAGAACCTCTTGTAATTTTATAGATTATATTACTATAGATACAATGACTCTAATGTGTGTTTGTAACTTTACTAACATTAACTATTCATTTCCAGTTACACTGTATCAGTTGCTACAGTCCAATTACACATTAAATCAAGATTTGCTACCTGCCCCAATTGAATAAATCTTGCTTTAAGTAAAAACATTACTGCAACATGATGATCTGTATCAACTATTAGAATGCATCAGAGAGAATGGACAAAAAGCTGTAATTACCACTCACATACAAAAGATACACCGTGTCCTGGTATGGTCTTCCAACAGGCTGCAGCACTTCAGCACTGCTCTATCATCCGTCTATACTATGGAGCTCATCCCTCAGGAGGGGACTGCTCTAGTACAGGTCTTAGCTAGCATGGAGCAGTTTTTGAGCTATTCTCATAGAGGCACTCTTTGAAACCCTCCTGCCCGCTACTGAAACCTGATGTCATGGTTTTCCACAAACATCATGACATCATGCAATGAACTGATGGAACTGGGACAGCTGCTAAGGAACAACATTTATCTGTACTACTGTGAACTACAATTCCCAGCATGCTCCAGTACTTCCCGCATGGTTTCTGGGAAAGAAGTGAGATAATGAACTAAGGACTTCTTTCCTTTTCTGTGCCCTAAGCTTGATGCAGGGTGAGGAGATTTCTGTCTTTCCCATTTGTTTAATTTATTACTCTTGATTCATTTATGTTGTACTATGTAACATTCCTTAACAATTTTTAGTGAAATAGTTTCTCTTTATCTCAGTCAAATAACTCCTTTTTTTTCACTTTGATGCTGGCTTCCTGAGGGAGAGGTGAAGAAGGCCTAGTCCCCTGTTGAAGATAGAAGGCCTTCAACCCGGACACCTAGCCACAAGACTAATAAAATAATCCATTAAAAACTGCTCAGATCTGTCATGCAGTAGGACTCCTACTCAGAAGCATTGCAGACACATGATGGAAAAAGTGCTACATTAGTATGAACTCACTGTGGCAGTTCAAATTTGTTGAAAGACTATGATGGATTAACTTTGTAAGGTTAGACTTTACGCCATATGCAATATTGTCTGTTGATGCAACACTAACTTCATGCTAGCTCTCGTATCATTTGGTGGCTGTTCTCCTAAAGGTGACTAAAGCCAGCACAAAATGCACAAAACTCTTCTCAGAAAAATTCAAAAGAGATTCAGTGATTTTAAGGTTTGGCTCACTGTACTGCACAGACCTGATATTCATAACCGTGGTACAGCTACAGAACTATTCCTTGCCAGTTTACAAAACTGTATTCCTTGATTAGAAACAAAGGGTAGCATCAATTATAGCAAATAAAATACTTCATAAATAGTCAAACACAAAATATGTGTTAAGCTCACTTCTGTAGATTCAGAGACGTACCAGATATTTATTGAAACTTTTGAATAACAACAATGAAAAGAATGGAAAGAAGATTAGGTCACCACTTTCCTAGGAATACACTAGATCCTCCTGGAAAACATATTAGAGCACATGAGGGTTTAGCATGTGATGTGAGACAGTGAGCAAGGCATCACAAAGTGCAGATTGTGCCTGACCAATCTAGTGGCTTGCTATCATGGAGATGTGTATGGGAACTGCTGAATCACGGCCTGAACCACTGATTGGTCACCTGAGGTGAGCCCCGAGTCAGCCATGGGGGCACAGGTGGAGGGGATAATACCTGTGTGATTGGAAGGGGTGGAGCCTGGCTCCACCTCACCCCAAACCCCATTTAAGGGCTGACCACCACCAGAAAAGGGCCTCTTCTTGGAGATTCCTCCTATGTGGAGTCTACTGCGAGCCTTTGTCATCTTAAAGGTGACTAATCTTCTTTTTTGTATTATTTGTGTACCATCTAAATAGCCCTATTCAAATATACCATCATCTATACTATTTTTTGAGTATCATCTTTGAGATTACTCGTTACAAGATGTTACACTGGGGTTGGGACACTCTCAAATATGCATACAGACTGGGAGAAGAACTCCTTGAGAGCAGCCCTGCCAAGAAGGACTTAGGGTTCCTAGTAGATGAAAAACTTAACATGAGCCAACAAGGTGGACTTGTAGCTTGGAAGGTCAACTGTATACTGGGATGCATTAAAAGAGATGTGGCCAAAAAGTTGAGGGAAGTGATTATCCCTCTCTGTTCTGCCCTTGTGAGTTCCCATCTGAAGTACTGCATCCAGGACTGAGGCCCCAAACAGGAGAAATGGGGAGCTTTTAGAGAGGATCTGGAGGAGGACTACAATGATGATGAGAGGGCTAGACTACCTCTCCTACAAAGACAGATTGAGGGAGCTGGGCTTCTTCAGTTGTAGAAGAAAAATCTCCAGGGAGAGCTCATTACACCTTCCAATATTTAAAGGGAGATTATAAACTGAAGGGAATCTGACTTTTTACAAGGGCATATAGTGAAGTGGGAATAATTTTAAATGGAAAAAAGGGAAATTTAGATGAGATGTCAAGGGGAAGTTTTCTTGCAGAAAGAAGCGTTGAGATGCTGGAAAAGGCTGTCCAGAGAGGTTGAGGATGTCCTATCCTTGAAGGTGTTCAAGACTAGGTTTGTTAGGACTCTGGACAACCTGACCTAGTGCTTGATCTGTTGGTTAGCAATGCTGCCCATAGCAGGTAGATGATCTTTGAGGTCCCTTCCAATCCAAGTTGTTATACCATATGAGGTAGCAGGCAGTACACTACAATACTGTCAACGGTTTACCAGGCAGGTTTGGCCCAGTTCTGTGACAATTGGTGTGGGGGACCCACAGACCCATGTTCCAGGAAAGGGAAAAGGGAGATGGGCCTAGACACAAAACAGCGGCAACTATCTGAGGAGGAAAGCTAATTTACTAAATAAGATATCGGAAAGCAAAATAACACAATATAATTAGGATTAAAGCTAATAAATCAAATAAAACAAGCAAGTGAGAGAGTCTGATAAACCAAAGACCTTATGCTAAACACTGAAGGTGAGATAGCTAGTGAGCATCTGCTGCTGAGTCACTCCTGAAGGAAAGAGAGTGTCCCATGACATACAAGCAGTTTTTTCTGCTCAGAAGGAAAGATAAAACATAAAAATACAAAGCAACTTGAAATCCTCTGAGGAATGTAGTTCTTCTCTCTTGAGACAGTTATACCCAAAACTATCAATGATCCACAGAACTGGAGCATTAACTCTTTAATTCTCAATGCACTACATGATGTTATGATGTGGAATATGAATGCCAAAAATCATAAAACAAATATTAAATCTTTATACTTTGGTTTTATGAGCTAATTTGCTTTGAAAGAAGTTCTTGAACTATTTTGAAGCAGTTATTTCTGAAATAGTTGGAGCAAGCAGCCAGTATATATATGCTTCACTTTGATCTTTCAGTATAAAATTTAATGTTGATACAGTTTCAATCCTGAAATTAATTTTAATTAGTGAGAAATTACCACTGAGTAGGACGAATCAATATTTTCTTTTTTGGGAAAGATATTTATTTAGGTGTCAGGGGGAGAATTTTCTTTTTAGGAGCAGGATACACATACCTGCAACTTAAGTGTACTACATAGGGGAACAGATTAGAATCATTTTTCTCTGTGATACCATTTTTCTTTATTATCTCTCCACCCATCTATTCACAATGGGATGTCAGCAAATGGAATTATGAGATATTTCAGATGAGGCAATAGTTCCCTCCATGCTTTGAGAGATTACACAAATACCTGTGCAATTAATTTTTTTTCCTTCTGATATATCATTGAATTCCATCAGCCTGAACAAATGTCTGCATCACTGAAGCATTCACAGTAGCTGATTGTGAAAGATCACAACTTTTGAAATAGCCAATATTTTCTGTACTACAACGCAGATAAAAGATGAAATATCATGTACATTTTTCTGTACACTTCAAGTGAAGTAAATTATAAAAATCTAACTGTTAAAGCACTGTACTACCATTTATGAAAATAGTAGGAAATAAAATTTGTAATTAAGGGACATAATGAAACGTGAAAACATTTTAAATATATAACTATAAGACTATTCTAGTTGGAATGGTGATTAGCTGATGGTTAATATTAGATAGCTTCAATTAATTCCTAGTGGCCATTTACTGCTATATCTGCTTAGTTGTATGGTCAGTGAAATTCTAGATAAACACAAGCTCTTGTTATTCCAGTTGTCAGCAATTGTTATGGTTCTATTGTGAAGAGAACTATAATGGGCTTACAACAAACTTGAATCGAAAATGTTTGATTAAAATAGTTTTGAACCATGTGCCTCTGTATGTGTTGGAAAGACTTATGCTGGGAGTTTATTTTGGAGAGTTTACAAGATGGGAAAGGAATCTGAAACAAAATGTTTTGATAACAAAAGTATATTATGTTTATTACTAAATTTACACATGTAGCTCAGAGATAAGGTAGACAAAACAAGAATTCAAAATGGACTGCTGCAACCTCAGTGGATTCTTGTATCTAGATGTATGTATGTGTATTATATCTATAAATACAAATACATATTTATTTACCACATACACATGTACAATGTATACATAGATATTTAGGTATATGCCTAGAAATCATTAGTATTTTTAGCATGTTCACATATCTTTTTCAATTTCACTTTACTGGCTAACAGAATCTGTTTTATGACAAGAAAATTTATTCCTCATTCTGGTAATTCCACACTGCATTATAGCACCTATCTTTCTTTTCTAACAGACTCATGGTGACCAGTACAATAGCTGATNACAGGCCAGGATGCCGTTGGCCTTCTTGGCCACCTGGGCACACTGCCGGCTCATGTTAAGCTGAGCATCAACCAACACCCCCAGGTCCTTTTCCTCTATACAGTCTTCAAGCCATTAACATGATGAATGAAGCTTCAATTACAGTATTTAGCATGAATAACAGAAGAGTAAAACTTGTGCCACCACACCTCCACCAACCCAGCTCAATAGCTGTCTGAACACTTGCATGACAGAGGAGAGAAACGTTTGTACTTCAGTGAGCTTTAATTTCATGTTTCAAGAAGATGCCTAGAAATTACAGAAAATTAATACATAATAGCTCTGCAGTAACACTATAACTTCAGTCTCTAAAAAATTTTTAGCAATTTAAATAATAGCAGTGATGAGAAAACATAAAAATCTGTCTCTGAAAACATCTGAGATCTCAAACTGAGGACTTGGCTTTGTGCACAGGAGCATATTTCCTAAGTTCTAGCACAGTTTTAATTCTGATGCTCAGAAAGGTTCAATGCTTTGATGCACTTTAACACGTCTTTGCTCTGTGTTGGCTATCAAATGAAAAATCCTAAATCTCAACTAAATTGAATGTTTATTACAAACTGATCCTCAGAGGAATGTACAATATTAAGCTATTCTACACCTCATGAAGCAGAGAGATTTGCAAGGAATGATATAAGTCAGGGAATTGTCTGAATCATGGTTCTTCAGGAAAAAACTGGAAGAGTAGAGAGAATCACAAGAAAAATCTGAGTCAACAATGCCAGAAAAACAATGTATCTACAAACAAGATAGAGGTTCTATAGAATCTATAGTAATTCTTTGGAGACTTGATTAGGAAAAATTCCCACAAAACAGTGAAGCGGAGAAAAACTGACAAAGTAAATTGGCATGCCAATTAGTTACGTCGAGCAGGTATTCCCTTTTAGTACAGTGCTGGCTGCATGGGATGGCTCACCAAACATGCACACTGAAGAGATAAACGACTACATACTTAAAGGCACTGCACATACATATTCATTATGTTCCAAGGACATGTCAATAATTTCTTGGAATTCCTGTCCATCTCTGGTAGTTATGGGGTTAAAGCTAATAGTCATTTTTGCTGTAAATTTCCAGCCTTTAAGAGGGGTAGCCCAAACTAGTTCCCACTGATGTTACATTGAGCTGAGGCATCTGTTCTGCCATCTTATCTTCAAAAACAGGACATCTATTCTAATTATCTTCACTTGACAACACGTTTTACGACCTCTGCATTTCATTCTTTGAGCTTACATTTACACAAGCCTTCTGTCTTTCAGCTTATATCTGCTGAAGTTGTTCTCACAATGTTTTCATGATTCAAAATCCAGATGAGGCCTCCATGAAACAGTCCCAGTGGTAAGGACAATGAGGTAAGGACAGATGACCTGGGAAGCTTGTGGAGCCCAAGTGTCATTGGTGAGCTCTATCAGATCAGGCTCCTATTCATTGGGAAATAAAAAGAAGCAGGTGTCACAAAAGAAACTAAATTAGCTCAAAAAGGTTGTTCCAACATTAATACCCTATACCTTATTAATATAATGTAGCATGAAACAGAGACAGACTCCTAAACATGTGGTGAAAATGCATGTAAATTATTAAATTTATGAAATTGTTGCCTACTTGTTTTTCTTTTATTTCTGCCTGCCATCAGTCAGTATCAAGAATCTTGATTTGAACAGTGCGTTGTGACTTTTACATCTCTACAGGTAAAGCTTTTCAGCTAGGGTCTACATCCAGAGATCTAAGCGCGAGGCCTAGAGCATAATTCCTCAGTTTGGTTAAGAACAGTGTTAGGCAAGCTTGAAACAGATCCAGAACTGACTTATCTTGAGGCTTCTACCCTTTCTTCCAAAGCTTAAGATGCATTGGCTTGTCCATGGATTTTCATTCCCTGCCATCTGATATTACTAATTAGCTGCTTATCCATTATTTACTGATCACAGATGACCTTTGACAAAACACATTCACACTAAATCTCACTGCAGTGATAGAACTGCACTTGGTCTTCGTACTGCATAATATGCTGCCATGAAAAATGCGAAGCTCTTCTCAGGAAATCAGTTTTAAACATAACTCTTTACCACCTCAAGATAAATTAGGGAGTAAGAGCACCTTTGTCATGTACTAAGCCCCTTTCTTTTCATCCATTGGTAAACTTGTTGAAAAGCTGACCAAAACAAAACAAAATCCATGATTTCTCACAAATACCTGGGCAAATTGGAGTCATATGAGAAACTTCCAAGGTTCATGCATATCACTGCTGATCTGAGACAGCATCCTCTTTTATTGAGTTTAGCTATTCCTGGACAGCAATCCCAACATTGAGTAGAACAATTTTGTAATGGGTTTTATGACAAAAAAAAAAATCACAAAAAACCCTCACCTTTCACTCTCCTCCCATCTGAAAACCTATCATAAAGTCTTTAAGAGTCCAGTTATTCCTTTTCAGAAAAACAAACTCAGTAGATTTCCAATTGATGATTGTGAGTATTAGTTAAACAGCAAATGGAAATAGTACCTTTCTGATGCCTAGTTCATATGAGTATTAAAGCAGTTTAAAACACTCTTCCTTCTACAAAAGGTACAATAAACATAAACTTGCATACATATTTATATACTTTGAAGCAACAGAAATAGTGTATATAACATTTACAGTGTGGAGTCTCTGTTGGGGATATCAGGGTCTGGATCGATTGCTCTCGGGCGGGGAAGCACGACAGGACTCAATATATGAGTGATCAGGCTTCAACCTTATTACTCGGACAGCCTTATTCTTATAGTG
>VXAB01014086.1:70755-90884 GCA_013399175.1 Odontophorus gujanensis | reverse complement strand
CCAAACAACAGTCCTTGACACCGTATTCTTTACAGTACTACTTTAATCCATTTACTAGACCATCACAAGATGACTCTAAGATATTAATCCAAATCAGAGGAAAAATGCTTCCAGCAAGGTTCCACTTCCAGGAGGAGCTCTGCCTGCTCCCAAAGGAAGAGGAACTGCTAAACAGAAACTGAAACAGAGGGAAGAAAGGTTTCTCTTCCCAGTGATTACTCTTTCCAGGACACTGACCATACAGCTACACCATGAGGAAGACAGGTGGCTTTCACTGCTTCCAATAAGAAATACACCTGTTAATTAGATTTCTGCATCTCACTGCACCAGTTTGGAACAGATGGGTTGCTCCTCCTCTATCATGTCTGACAAGCAGTGCCCCCAATACTTTTTGGCACCTAGATGCAGGCTGCTTGCCTTTGACTGATTTTTTCTCAGCTGGTTAATGCTTCTGTGTCCATTTAACTCAGGCGTTCACGAGGAATCACAGAAAACTGAGTTGAGATGAAAGCCACATTCACCCATGCTGACACTTTGCAAAATTATTTGTGAGTCAGAGCTATACTTGGCTTTGTTTTAAGAACATGTAAGCAAACGATTATTTCCTAACATTTTGGGAATACGCTCAAGAACAGATTCATACACTGATAGCAGAGATCTCTACAAACACTTGCTACTTCAGCTGCTTAGTTGCAATGTAGGTCAACTTATTTTTCCTCACAAGGGGATGAATATTTGCCATAAATACCTACTCAAAAAAATTCAAATCCAGCTTATCAGAGTAGCTGCGCTACATGATTATACACAAGGCTAAAACTATTTCCATATAATGACCTTACAGTCAGATCTATACTGGAAAGCAAAAGTCATTTTTCAGCTGAGCACAGCAAAATAAATGCATTCAAATAACAGGCAATACAATAACCTGAGCCTTCTGTAATAATGTCAGTTCACTGCTTCTAGTCCAAACACCTACAGAGATTGAAACTCTAACCTGGTGGCAGACCATGAGAAATCTGTGGTTGTGATTTCTGGTTAAGGGATGTGAGGGAAAAGACAGCATATAGACAACCTGATACAAAAGCTTCCTCACCACGCAGATATGAAAATCATACTGCATTATGGTCTGTTTTATCCCTAAATCCAACCCTTCTGCCCCAAAAACTCTTGCACAGTTGCCTTCCCTACAGCACACAGTCTGAGAGCAACTCTAAACAGGGTTGTATTAAATCCTTAGTTAATCACACTGCTCACTGGCAGAGACAACAGAAGAATGGTTTATTTGTTCCAAACTGGAGCCTAAAGGAGCAGAAGCCACCAAAAGGAGGATAGAAAACAGCACAAACAGCTATGTGTGTATTGGTTACAACACGTGCTTTCAAGACAAAACACACAACAGGAACTTCTCACTTGGAAAACACACAGTGATTATAAGTGGCAAAGCCAGCAGCAGCACTGGACTTACTGTTGCATTGGTCGCAAGCATATATCCTCCCTTCCAGAGCTTCAGTTTCTGTGAACTTGGCCAACATTTCTGTCAGCATGCACTCTGTCTGGTTAACAGGGATAATGCCTTTCTCAATAGAGTGATAGCGCTCAGGAAACTCCAGGGAAAGATCCCAAAAGGGCTCAACGGTGTTGGATTTGTAGTTGCATGTTATACAGGTGACCTGGGAATTAAATGTTTATACACAGATGAAGTTATGTACACACACACTTGCAGACAGGCATTTACATTCACATCTCAACAGCATCCTCATGCCCAAAAGCAGTGTTTCCACAGATGTAAAAACAGTCAGTCAAGAGAAGCACTGCTTGATTCCAGTTAGAAAACTAAATACATCCTGAGCAAGTAAGTTAAACTACTCCCTCAGATCTCCAAAAATGGAGGCAATATTCACCTTGATGGTGCTCACTTCCTTAGACAAAGAACATTACAGGTATAACACAGGTATGACACTACTTCACAGCTGGGGAACAAGCACTCTGGAATAGCAACCAGTAAACGTTAGTATTTATTGTGCCACTTTGGAATTGCAACCAGTAAACGTTAGCATTTATTGTGCCACTTTCTTCCACTGTTTCTCTATTTTCCTTGCATATTTTATCAGTTAACTACATTAAAATGATTCATGAATGGAGCACAAAAGGACAAATTTCAAAAGCACTTGTTTTCTCACATCATCCTGGAGTACTGTTATGGTGAGAACAGCAGAACTCAACTAAACTCAGAGGCAGCAAGTAAGAAGATGAAGATGTAACAAAACCAGAAAGCAGATTCAGACTTTGCATTCTTATGAAAGCCATCCATCAGAAAGTCAGCTTCCAGCTTTGCACTAGCTTTCCACCCAACCCCATCCACTAAAGGCACCAGTGACTTCAAGATGGAGTCAGAGAGCATAAGGAAGGAAGTCTTAGAGGGGTAAAGTTAAACACAGTATCCATAAACAAGTTATGTAAGTTGAATAAATAGCTTGTCAAATTAATTATATCATATCATAATAACAGATAAATTACACTGATTTGAGAACATCTTCATGCAGTCTTAACAGAGGCTACCTTGAAACATCAACCTTGGGCACAACACAGCTCCTCCAGAGCCAAGAGACAGAACTGAGTGTGAAAGACAACAACTGTTTGTTCTCATGTCTCAAAGTTTGCTTTCTGAGGCCATGCTACATTGGAATCCCAGTGGTGACTATCTCTCTCTTGCTTTCTACAAAGACATCTTGCCTTTATTTCCTTCCTCTTCTCTATCACTCATCTTCCTTTCCCCATTTCCCTAAGCTTCTAGAATTTGTAATAAATTGGTTGGGATAACATTTGACCCATGTGTCTTAATCTGTCAGGTATACACATATTAAAAGAATCTCCTCTCCCTCCCATTAATTGGAACGAGACGCTGACCAATGAATGTTTAGTTAAGAAGCACACAAGAGTTCCATGCAATGCAAAGATGATTTGGATGGAGTATGACTTGAAGCATTCTTTCCCTAAAAAAACAGAAGTTTTACACCTTTCAATATTTAATGTGCAGAGAAATTCTTACAAGTGGTAAGCTTAGTAAGTCTGGCACTAAGAAAGACTGTATAAATACTAATGAGATCACACCTATGAATCATGGTCTGACCTTGCAAATGTTGAATCAAGTTATGCACACAATCATTTCTCCTGAAAAGCAAAAGTAATTGAGGACTTTCAAACACGCTGTGCTTGCAGGGTCAGCACTGTGGACATAATGTGTTTCAGACAATACGATGGTATGGGAATAAGAGACCAAGCAGTGTGACAGTGTGGGTGCACTTAGCTGCTGCAGAAACATATGTTAAGCATACTCAGTATCTCAAGATGACGTTCAAATGCCTGCAAAGAAAAACTGTCATGGATAGCTTTTTCTTCAGAGCATACGATGACTGTCCTCTCTGTCCTTCATCACATTCCTTCTAGCCACAGAAACAAAATCAAAGAGATAAAAATTATAAAGACACTTCAAAGACACAATAAGAACTTAAAACTAAGGGTTCAGGACTTCCATACCAGTGCAGATGTCATCCTCAAGTGGTAAAAATCCACTATATTAACAACACGTGAAAGGCACAAAGATCCTGAAAACCAGCAGAGCAATTGAGCAGTTTTCATTCTCAGGAGGCACTCCTAATCAATTCCTCTCAATATTTGGTGGTTTCTGAAGAAAGAAAGCCTTTGCTTCTTGGTGTTAACTGCTCCAATTGATTTCTGTGCAAAACCAAGTGCATACCTGACTAAGCAACTGCCCGTGAAAAATGGTGTTCACCACCTTCAGGACCTGCTTGGTGAGCTTCCTCTGTGAGAAAGGGATGAGGATCCTGCGCTTTGTTCCTTCTGACTCCAGCTCCTGCTGTACTTTATCCAACAGCTCACATAGAAATTCCTGAGCATCCTGCTGATCGTAACCTCGAAATGCTGGGATCAGACTCCACACTGAGTGCAGCATGGCAAACGGGGACACAAGTGCCCACTTGCCAGACCACATCACTCTGAAGAGGGTGTGCAATTCGTGACAGAGGGAGATGTGCTTTGAACTCGGTACCTTAGGCTGTATTAGTTCTAAACTCCTGCTTATTGAGGAGCTGCCACTTAAGTCAGCTGGCAAGCTCTGCGTGCCATATGATCCCACTTTGTCAGTCTTCCCCGACTCATTAGCAGCAGATCCATTTGCCAATCTGCCAGGCAACCTAGACTTCCCATTCACAGTTTTGGCTAAGAGTTCTTCTGTTTCACAGAGATCAAGCGTCAAAAAACATTCTCTAAATTTCTGGAGGTGACTCAGCACTTGCAGTATAGAATTCATGTAACACGTGTTTCCCAGGTTCCTTAGACCCGTCACCCCAGGAGTCATCAGAGGCTTACGCCGGATGGAATACAACTGATTGAATCTGCTGCTCTGCATCTGCCTTGAGGTAAGGGAAGTGGTCGCCACCTCCCTGAATTTCCTAGGAATCAAGTTCTCTCTGTGCACATGCGACAACAGTCTTGCACTCTTCCTTGGAGGAGTGTTTGCCAGCTCCTCCAGAAGCTGTCTCTTCATCTCCTGCCGCCGCTGCCTAGCTGCCTCCTTCTTCTTCTCCAACTCCTCCATCTGTTTCTTTTGTTTTAACTTTAGCTGGCCCCTGGAGCTCTTATCGAACCAGGTCCGCAGTGCCTTGGCAAGCAAAGACTGGCGCCTATGCCAGAGAGCTGTAAGCATTTGAGACTGTCCCTGAGGGGTCCTCCGATGGCTGCACACGTCCTCTCCCAAAGTCATGGATCGCAATGTTCTCCCACTTCTTGTTGATGGATCATGCTTTTTACCTTTAATTGCTGACAGAGAACTTCTCAGCAATTTCAAGTCACCCTCTGGGTTATCATTCAAGACATAATCTTCACAAAGGTAACAAAACACATACAGATCATTAATTTCCATTGCCAATGGATGTCTGCTTTCCTCAAAGTGTTTAAGTGCATGCTCCTCGATGTACCTCCCACAGGCTACATGGGAGCATTTCAGACAAGCCCAGATTGATTCAGTTGTCTGGCAGTCCATGCAGTGCCACTTTTGCGGGTTCAGGATAGAATGGTCCTGGGCGAGTCGCAGTCGCCCAACATGTTTACATCTATCCATCTCTTACAGAAGTCTTCGCTGCTTTGACCTTGTGAGGCAATAAACAAACAAATAAATAAATAAACAAGCAAATAAACAAATCTCAGAACCACTACACATTTAAAACGATCTCTTTCGTACTTAAACTTAAAAAATAATTCAATAAATACAGATGTTGTGTCATTCCACTCACATTTTTCCTTCGACCAACTAGATTATTTTCATGTATAATTCCTTTAGATGCAGTTTTCATTACCAGCAAAAGATATTGGAATATCAAGTTCTACAGGACCAAACTGTCTAACTGCCTGCTAAGGATGGCCAAGACAGCTGCCACCATGCCCTACCCAAACTGCATGGCTTCCTTCCAGGGAGAAAAAGATTAATTCAGTCTAGACACACATTTGATCTTTAGCTGCCCTCTGGAAATTGATACATATGAAATGAATTTGAAATTTGAATGCATGCCATCAGGAATTAGGCTAGGGTTACCAGTTTTTCACAGAAGCCATGAAATTATCAGACAATTGCCATAACCAGAACTAGCTTGTCTATACATGATCCACCACTCTGTGGGCTCTACATTCCACCACTGAGTTATCTGACTTCCTGCCACTTTCCCAAATATTTTAATGATTAAAAAACATTTAAGCAAGGGGAAAAAATGGAATATGCAACAACTTGTTACAGTAAACCTACCATAATGGCTGCATACATACATACATGTTTGCACGAACACAAACAGAAAAAGCTGATTTTTAATTAACTTACTGTAGCGGAAGAGAACTCAGAACAGGAGATTACAACCATAGTTGTAGTGTGAAAAAGCTTTCACCCCATGTCCCTTGTGTTTTATAAGAGAGATTCAGTTGCACAAGGAGCACAAACAAAACACCAAAGCACAACTCCCTGCACCGTGGTGGTGCCTTTCAAAGTCCCTCCAACATCCTGACACAACTGAAAGGGATCAGAGCACCAATGCAGTGCCCACACCCACTCCCTCACGTGCAGTACTCACTGAGTCACGCTGAAACATTCTTTCCTCTCCAGCGCAATGCTCAGAGCCTGGAACATCCCCATTCCTTTCAAAGGAGTCTTGGCGGTTCCTCGAGAATTTAATTACAACTTAAGTTTTCATTCTAAGGAAGCACAGCTTCGAAGCCCTAGAGAGAGAAAGAGAGAGAGAGATAAAATTCTGGTGGTGCACATAAACTATGAAAGCCAGCAAGGATGCTTTGAGCAGAATTAATCCCCTCAGCGTAAGAGCTACTGCAGAGAACACATTTATTCCAGAGAACACAGTTATCTGGAAATCCAAGCACAAATGCACTTAGGAAACCAAGCATGTAGATACTAAGAAATTTCACATGGAAGAGGCCCTCAGGAATTTTGTTTTTCAGTTTTCATTTCTGATCATCTACAAATCTGCTGATCACATGTAGACTCTTCCTCATAAGTCTTTTGTAGTGGGTGACCCAACATATGGCAGAGGAGAAATCTGCACCAAAAAAAAAAAAACTGGAGCAAAAATGTGTACCTCCTGTGATCGTTTCAATTCTGGCTGCTTTGGTAACTTTGTGAAAGTAGGGGGGGAGGAGAGGAGAGGAGGAAATCTGTCCTGAATTAAATTTCATTTCTGGATGACTTTCCAAACAAACCCAAAAAAGAAGTGATGAATGGTTTTCAAGTGTGAACTGCAACAAAATAAGAACTACACAGGAAAGAAGAATTGGAAAACCCTGCAGTTTGCCAAAGGCAAAAAAGATTGGAGAAAAAAAAAAAAAAAAAAGTATATGTTGCAATAATCCAGGAGAGACTACATTAGCTTGCCTATGCCTCTGTGGCTACAGAACTGCAATGCAACGCGCAGTACTGAGAGGAGGGACAGCAAAAACACACACAAGGTGGTTACAGATGTCACAGATGGTGTCAGATCTGGCAGAGAGAATGCTTAGTTTAAAAAAAAAATCACTTTTGGAGGGACAGGGTTTAATATAACGAAGGAAACAGCATACTTTCTGAAAACTGTAAAATAAATATTTAATAATTGCCTGTGAATGGTGTATAGGAAACCTCTCTGATCAGGTTAAGGCGACTTATTTTTGTGGTCCTAAAATGATGCAAAATCTACCTCAGTTCAGTCTTTTTCCAGTGATGCTGCCTCTAAAGATGAAATCTGTTAAAGAAAAAGAAAAACAAATCTATGTACCACAAAGGTCTTTTATTCTTTAACTCCCCTCTACTTCAGATGAGAGCACAAGCGGCCACTTCAGAATTCATTTCAATGCGGTGATTCTGCAGTATCAGAACCATTTTAACTGTTCTCCAAAGCAGCTCAGAGATTGGCTACACCTCTCACTTGGAATGTGTTCATTCTCTCACAAATTCTAGGACCTGCAAAGACACTTTTGGAAATCCTATAGTAAACAAAAGGACAGCTTTGGTCTCCTCCTTCCAAGTTGGAGGCATTCCTTCTCACCTTTCTCTCCCCTTCTTCCCTCCTTTCCCTTTTCTTCTTTATTTTTCTGCTCAAGGCTCGATAGAAAATTGTGGAATAATCCTGTCTAGTCTTGGAGAGACCAAGTGGCATCGAGTAGATTCCAGCTTGAAAGAGTATAGACACTATGGTAACATTGACAGCCTTCATTTACATAAAAGAATACTAATTATGTTGTATCATCAACATCTGTGATTCTGCTCACTGCCATATGCGACAGTGTTGGGAATTTAACCCTTCAGTCTCATCAGCATATCCAGTTTTTGTACCAGGAAAGAAAAGATGGGCTTCCTGAATGCTGTTTTCTAGAGACTGATTAAGCAGACGCCAAGCACAGCCACTCACCAGCTCTGCAAGGTCTCAGGACTCAATATTTTCAAAGAGCACTGCATTTATTCTCAATTTTTTTTTTTATTTTATTGGAAAAAGATATGTTGCTAGTTTCAGCTGGCTAACAGGCTACAAGGAAATCAATCACACACCAGATACAGTGCATTAAAGAACCACGTTTAACAATGAAGGAGGCTGTCAGTATATGAATTACAATCTTCTGTCAATGGCTTTTGCTTTTTCTGTGTGGGCCAGCAAGATTTCCTGTTTGAAAAGGATAGATATTTTAACAACTTTGTTCAGTTAACAAAGCAGCTTTGCAGCACCTTAATTCAGTTACTCTCAGGACAAAAACACCTTTCATATTGCATGTGATATTCCCCACCTGCTTCTTTTTAGGCATCAAAGGATGCTTCTCTCAGAACCCTCAGCCCTGTGAACAAATAGCATATATACCGGGCTTCCCTGTAGGCTGGCAATGCATGCTGCTGACATAGCCCAAATGACTTACACACCTTCACAGCTTCCTCTGCTAAGACAGCCCCCAAAGAACATCTCTGGCTTTTTATCAGCATAGGTTTAACACCAAAGCTCCAAGGGGCACCAGGCTGCTCCAGCATCCACCCAGGGCTAGCAGTGCGTGCACCTGGCTGCTGTGTGAGATAAGCCTCTGCCATGCTCCTCAGTTCAGCATTTTTTTCCTCCTGTTACAGATGCATGCAACTGACTCCTTTTTTTTTTTTTGACCCCTTCGATGAAAGAAAAAAAATAAAATAAAATTGGCTCTGTAGTGTCATGCAACATGTGCTAGCAGCAGGCAGAGTGTCTGAAGGGTGAGCCTTGCCAACATGCCAACAAATCACTGAGTAAGTCAGGGAGAGGCAGGCACACACAGACAATTAAGGGCAAATTAAGGACTAAATTTTTTCCTCTGCTTTATGCAGGTAAACAAATTGTTTGCTACAACCTATCAGAGAGAATAAAGAAAACACACTAGTAGGAGAAATTAAAAAGCTATAACTTCAGAAAAACAGGAAGATGAGTGCATGGTTACACAAGGTGAGGTGAAAAGCCTCAGAATATTACAGAGTTGGAAGCATTCAAGACACTGCAACCACTGAACCCAAGTTTCTGAGGTTGATGCAACCCTCTAGGATGAGCAATGAGTAACCAGGTTAATAATGGAGAATTTTAAGGTCACTACAACCACAAAACCTTCAGTACATTGGGTTTATTTCTTGATTTTACAATTTTGTCCATCAAAGTAAATCTAATTTTAAATAAAGCTGTCTAGTTATCCTTCTTGAACCTTTTCTTCTCCAGATAAGGGATGGGGAAAAAGAGGAGGACAGGAGGAAGAACTGGAGGAAGAATTGAATTGTATACAACCAACCATCTCTTCCTGGCCCACCAGGAATGTTCAAAAGATAGTCTGAAAAATTCTTACTCTGCAAATGACTTCCAGCACAAAGTCAAACTGTGCTTTCTTTACCTGTGTGGCTCAATCCTGGGAAAACTTAAGGCAAGATCCTATAAAAAATTCAAGAATCAAATGCAGCAAAACCAATTTTAAACACTAAAAAAGTGGTAAGATAAAACACATTGCTTTATTATGTTCCTTTGTACCATTGTTACACATTTGGAAACTGATTCAAGACATCTGTGCATATCTGTTGACATTAGCTACTTTCTTTTTCTACATAAATGTTCATGGAACAGAAAAGGTTTTGCTTCAGGAAAGATGTGAGGTGCTTAGCTGTGGAAAGCAGACACAGCATCCATTTTTCCAAGATCCAGTAAGATCCAGAATACATAGCAGCTGGGAACACCAACACCAAATCCTTTGTTGCAGTCTGAAGTCATCTTTAAAAGACAGGTGAGAAGCTCAAGCTCAACAATACTTCCATTCATCCCTTTCCTGGGAAGGGCAGAAGTGAAACACAGTAGCATCTCACCAGTCCATGGGGGGAAGTATCACATTTGGTAAACCACCTTCCCCTTTATGGGACTCTCATTTGATTTTAAAACACTTTCGGTAAAGCATCCCAAGGTGCTTTTGGTTTCCATCAAACCTATGTATCCTACACAAATACACTGCATTTGGTCAAACTGATGTAAAAATCTTGGGTGCAAAAAAGCAGGGAACTTCCAGTCACCCCTGCTTTCAAACAGCTTCCTACACACAACTTTAGAGCAGAACTTAGAGCCTGCTGCAAAAACTCAAAAATGCAAATGAGGAGACATCAGGGAGACTGGATAGCTAAAAATTGCATGCAACTACTGAAAAACTTTATTCCTCTGATTATTTTAACCTACCCACTTATGAGGAACCAATTATCCAACCAGATGTCTAATGAAAACATGTAATCCAAGCTGCTCAGAAGGTGATGACAAAAATTTCCTGCTCAAGACAGCCCCATTCTTCAGCAGGCAAGAGTCATCCATGTGAGAGGGCAATGCATCCTGTTCCATGATGCTGACTCCCAATATCAGAAGCAATAGTGTGTCACTGAAAATAGTCAATTTATTATTTTTTTTTCCAATTATACAGAAAACACTATTTATTTAGAATTGTCAGCTTCATATCCTACAATAGCTACTTCTCTCCAGCCAAGATGACACACTAAAGTTAGTTACAGGCAAATGAACACAACCACACAAAAAAGTAAAGCACCAGGAATATGTAGCTTATGTATACAACTTTTCCCTGAACAGGAGGGACATGCAGAGAATAGCTACAGTGAATACATGAATAAAAGGCAACTTAAGAGTCAGACAGACAAGGCAAGGCTCAGACCAGCTCTGACAGGAGCACTCTCACTTTCTGCATGCTACAGTCCAGAATCTTGGGAACCAGTTTTCAAAGTTTTGTTGTTCTTTTTTCCCCCTCTTTGCAATGAAAAAAACACAAAACACTCAGTACTATGGGGACTGCACAAATTTGATGTCCTGCCCTGGCATCCTCAGTGGGAGTAAATGTGATTTCTGCAGGCCATAGGAAGCTCAGGCCGGTGGATGCTGGTCCATACCTGTTGTTAAACATACCATGAAAAGCACAGACTCCACAATGCACTGCACACTCTGCTTCTAATGTTTCTTACTCCAAAAGAAAATGAACAAGGCTTGCAAGCTCCAACGTGCCCCTAATCAGTCACACCTCTTTCCCCCCACAGCTCACCTTGCACTTGGGGATAACTGGCCCAGAAGATACTCACATGCTTCACATTTGGCATCAGCTAGCAAATGCACGTATCTCAAAGCTTCCAAACAGGGACACGAAGACCCCATAAGCACAATGGGCACAGCCCCTGTCCAGCAGCAGGTAGCAGCAGTCACCTGTGCTGGCCCCCTTGTCACCCAACACCCGTAGAATACATATAACACATACAGGTACTATCTCACCTAATCACCAAGTTCATCACAGAAGCTGTTAAAGCTGTGTTCCATTCAGCACCCAGAGATTCCCCAAGAAAGGAGCAACGATGAGAAAACATTCCCTTTTCCCAAAAAATTCCAGAATTTTGAGTACTTTAGGAAAAGTATTAATGGCTCCCAGATTATTTATGTATGACCGACATTCTTAAACCTACAGCCCCATATAGACTGAAGTGTTCTTTTAACGTGTGCGTGCTGACCAAGAGTGAAAAGCAAGTACAATCCTCCCCAGGCTCTGCTCCTAAAGCAATCTAAGCCCTGCTTAGATACAAGAGCCTCACCTGACTCCTTTGTTGTGAGCTGCTTTACATACAGAACACTGCTGCAGATACAAACTGCCTTTACCAGGAATGCTAGCAGACAAATCTTAGAAAAACTCTCTCTCTTTACCTAGAAGTTTATAACTAAAACAAAGGACTGTACACTGACTGTCCTCAAAGATCAGTAACCCATATTGTTGTGGACCAACAAAGTCTAAAACTGTGTGTATCTCTTATGTACATTCCTTCCTAATGAAGATTCCCTTACACTGAATACAGTTTGGCATTTACTAGACACATAACTGGCAATTTATGGTTTAAAAATTATCACAAGAAGCCAAAGAGAAGATTAATTTCTTCAGCTCCCTAAACATTTAATAGAGACCTCCTTAGGAACTAAGCAAGTTAGGCTGCTGTTTAAATTCCCCAGCCAGACTAGCTGAAGTGTGAAAACTTTAGAAGTTTAAAATATTTTAAAGATTGATATTTAAAAGAAAATATTAAAAAATGAAATAAAAATATCCTTATTAAGCCAAATTCACACTGCTTTGTGTCCCAGCACAAGAGATGACTACGATAGCAGAGAATGCCCCAAACATCCCTCCTATTTTCAACAGTAAGATCACCTTTTGAACTCAGGTTTAAGATAGCTATTTTTTCTTTACTGTCACCTTAAACCAAACAGAAAGAAAAAATACACATCCTACAGCTTTATGAAGGCCTGAGAACTTTCTATAGAACGTCTGTGATGTTAAAAAGCATCATCAAAATGCTATACACTTCTTAGTTTGTGGTTTTCCAGAAGTCCATCTTTCTTCGTTTATTGAAGCACATAAAAACCCTCCTTCCCCTCTTCTTTGCACAGGTTTTACTTTTGGTGTGGCTTTTTGAAGTGTTAACAGGCTGGGAAACATGAGATGGGTACACCATATAAAAGAGGTGCTTTGCATTAAAACCATTCACAATATTTCCTCTAGTCCTAGTGAAACACTCAACAAAGGAAAGACTCAACCCACTAATTCCATTGGTTGTTACATCTGTATAAACCTGAAGCAATCACACCGTCTGAATTATCAGAATAAAACATGAAAAAATGTTTAACATTAGAACACTCAAAGTAGATGCTAGCTGCCCAGTATAAAATAATTTCACTTTATGAGCCAAGCAATCAGCTTCATAGAATCTATGAATTTACAGTTCATTCCATTTCCTTAATTGTTGACAACATCAGAGGGGCATGCCAGAGCAGTTTAAAAAGTTTGGTACTGAACATCACTTCTGTAAAAAACAGAATAAAAATTGGGGGAAAAAAAACCCCAAACACCAGAAAATAGAGCGTTAACTGATGTAAACTTAGCAGTACTGTTGCCAAGTGAAAGCTACATGGATTTTCATTATTTGGACATTCAGACTACAGTTCTGACTGTCCACCACCCCCAAATGGTGGGGACTCATAGGAGAACTGACATCTCCTGCTTCCTTTCACTTACCACTGACCAGTTCGGCAAGGACAGATGTTCAGTAATGCTGCTCAGACAGACAGAGTATGTGCTTACGTATCCACAGGGCAGGTCCTGTGCACAAGAGAACAAGGCACATTAAGAATAACAAGGTCCAATTTAAACAAAATAAGCTATGCTATGTTTCAGTGTGGCCTAACAAAGCAGGAACACATTCTCTCGTGTGCCTGCTTTCCCCACCTTTTCATCACAGCCCACTATGGCACAGCCAAGAAAGCTGTTCTGTTTTATTTTGTTCATTCTTAGAATGCAGAAGCCACTACTTATTTTGACCATAATCTTAATACATTGTTTTTCATATCCAGTGTACATCCCACTTGTCCTGCTCTGATGTAAACAATACATTCAGAGCTGAGGTTGATAGTAATAGTTGAGACACTACAAACTGAAAATACTTCAACCTTTTATAGGGAAAATTCTATGCAATTTCTACCCACCTTCACAATGACATCAGCAAAATCAAAGGATTTTTCACCTCTGGTGAAGAGTTTTATTAACAAGGTCAGAACAGGCTGCATTTTGACCTATGCATCTCACTATGCTCCCCTGATCTGTCACAAAGCCTGACAATTGTTGGTAGCAAAACACATGCAATTTCAACAAAGCAAAACAGACCCAAAGTGCTGTTTCACAGGTACAAGATGAAGTTTTACAGCTCCAGCACATCAGAGAATTCTCTTGGCACTGCTCACACGTGAACCCAATGGCTGCAGCAGAGATCAATTGAACAGCCCTTGCATTCAGAAGCAGGCTAACAGTCTCTTCAAGAATCTCTTTGTGATAGACACAAAGACAGATTATGCCGGGGAGTGAATACTTGGTAAGTTATGGGTAGTCCTCTGCTGTTCTTCCTCCCCTGTTCCAATTCATATTCTTCTTGGCAAAATCTTAGACAGACTATTAACTAATCTAAAACAACATTGCAGCTGATACAACACAGAAAGCAATCAGTCAAATGAACATGTCAGTGCCATCTACTGAAGCAATAAAGAACAAGACAACCCCAGCAGGCTGTGGCTTATTATCTCCATGGCTATAATGAATAGGGAAATAGCATTAAATAGAAGTACAGTATTCTGCAGCCACATTTTGTGAGGCTCCAAGCGCAAAAGGCATCTTTGAGATACTTGAGAAATGGAGATTAAAACAAGACAAAAATAACAAAGGGTTTCAACCTTTTTGTCACCTTCCTGATGGGATTGTGCTCTTTGAGCGTTAGCAGTCTTGCCCTGGCTGAAGCCCTTGCCTATGGGTGGTGGGCAATGTCTGAGGAGCAGCGCCGCTGTTCTCCCATGGCAGAACAAGGGAACAGGAACCTGATTTGCAAACTTTAAGACTGCTAATCTTCTGACAGAATTTAAGATCAGTTGAGGCCCAATTCAATAGCATCTGTTATTTTAATAAATTATCTTACTCAGAGGACAGAGGTCATCGTATCAACCTATTTCGAGATGAAACAATGAAAGAACAAGAAGAAAAGGAAATCCACTTCTCCCTTTTTCATTTGGATGTCACTGTCTCATAAAGCTGCTCCTAGAACCTTTCAACCTTACAATAACAAGGAAACCATTTCTCATATTCAGGGACTCCCTCAGTTCTGCAGTATCCAAAAGGAACTAGAAATGTTCTGAGACTGCACAGCACAAAATCCAGATGGAATTTTTCTGTCTACCTTTGACAAACATCAGCTGTTGTCATTCCGTGTCATGAACATCACTTTTTCTCAAAAACAAAGTCATGGCTGGGAGAAGGATCCTCCTCATGGCTCACATTCAGGTGAATTAACTATTCTTAGTTAAATAGATTTGCTTCAAGCTTTAGTCTGATGACAGATTAACTCATGGCTGGTAGGATTATAGACTTACCTCTGGAACTAAATCACTTCTGAATCTGAGTTACAGCTATTAGTTCTCCTAAGCTTAACTGAACAGCTTTTAGTACGTCCTTTGTATTTTTGAAAGAATGATTAAACATCATTAAATCCAAGCTGAAGGCTCTTTCTCCCAACCCCTGCGCACAAACAGTTGGCTGGTCTGATCTCTTTGGGTAGTTTTTTAAAAGAACAACAGAGTTACACATGGATTTATTTTCACTGAAATAATTCACACTGCACTTCCCCCCCTCCCCAGTTAAAACACATTTTTAACATGTTTGTCTAAGAAAAAAAACAACACAACAAAATCAAACCAGACAAAAAATTCAAAACTTCGCTCCCCTCGGAGAGAAGCAGCTATCCAGAGCGAGCTGCTCCTTTGTGCTCAGCACGGCGCTTTTGTTCCCAGCACATTTCTCAAGCTGCAGAAGACACGGCCGATTCTACAGAGCCTGAAAGCGAAGTGCTCACATGCAGCAACAAGCTCTCAATTCTTCCCCGCTGAAGTCATCAAGTATGTATTTAAGCGGGGTTTATTTGTACACAAAACATTACATATACAACACCCGAGACCTCTGTGCCAACATTCAGCAGTTTCCTTGCACACCAGTAAGGCAGGGCAGCAGCACAGAGTCGGCCACAACCTGCACAGGGCCACACTACCAGACCTCCTCCTGCTGTCCACACGGTGAGGAAGGTCAGCAGCCGTCTTCCCGTGCACCTGGTCTGACATTTAGTGATGACTTCCATTTAACTGGCACAGGTGACAGCTCAGTACCTCGAGCTGCCTTACCACCACACTTTTGCCTTCTGCATTTCCTAGACAGGAGCAGAGGAAGGGGCGCTGCGGAGGGAAAAAGTTTCCCTATGAAACCAAAAGGAAGTGACCTGGTAACTACTACAAAGGTCACCAGGAGGAAAAGCTGAAGGCACTGCTCCTGCAGGAGGGTAACGCTGCAATCGGACGGTGCATTCACACACTGATGAGCTACAGACAACACAGCACCCCAACTTCCCTGACAAAGCCAACCACTGACATAGATCCCCTTAGATCATGTGATGAGAGGTTCTTTTTTCTTTCAGGAACAGACAATCCAAGCTTCAGTTAATTCATCATCAGAACCCTCTGGCTCATCCCAAGCCAGCCATCATCCCTGCATCAGAAGGTGCAGCTTCCCACTGCCCAGCTCCACCAGCAAACCTGCAGACATGTGCTTCAACCCATGTGGACTTTTCCAATCAATGCTTGGAACCACCACCCAGAAAATTCACCACCTACTGCCAACTACAAAAACAAGCAACAAAACCCACACAGTTAATATAAAAGCAAACCCCTAATTAGCCTAAAAAAAGCCACAAGGCCCTGATGTGATGGAGTTACACATATCTGCACACAAATGGGGGAAAAATGCATGCACACCAGAACTGAAGTACAATATATGAACAAATTACTTGTTCTGATAGACTGCAGCCCCATATTTACACAGATAATACTCGAGTTAGAAGTCAGCCACAAATCTGTGTGCTTCTCTCCATACACAAGGCACTTGTTATTCAGCCAGAACGCATTTAACATGCAACATAAGGTGAAATGCTAAAATTAGTTGGCGAAGTTAGCTTTAGCACCAGGCGAGAGACAAGCCTGGTCCCACCACACCACAAGAAGGAAAGGATTTCATCAAACATCCAGTTTTGCTATTGGAATAAAAGGAAAGAACACGTGTCATGAATTATTTGAATGGAGCCAAGCTTAGAGCTACTGCTCTCTTCCAGGAAACTGGGGAACAAAGCAGCAGCACAGAAATACAAGCCAGCATTGACTGACCTTCTTAAGATACCATTGTAGTACTTCTAGCTAGAAGCCATGTATTACTCCATCTGCATTCCCACCTAGACAGGCTGCAAAGATCCCTCTTCCTCACCACTTCCATTTAAAGTTCAAAACTTCAGATTGTCTTCAGAGGCTTTTCAGAGCATGAGAGACAGAATGTAATTACAGGACAGTATTTCTTAATCAAATCTAAGCTGCCCACTGAAAGCAAATGGGAAAATATGGTTGCAAGGCAATGCTTCTCAATCGAGTGGATGGATTTGCATTTCAGAGTGAATAAGGGAAAATAACTGTGGTCACCATTTCTTAATCAGCTCAGCTGATGTCCTATAAAAGGTCTCAATGGAAGAAGACAGCTGCGGCCCATAACTCTTGGCTTGATCTTCCATGGTTTGACTGTAAAGACTGAAAAGAAAAATCACTGCACTAATGCTTTTCTCCATTAAACTGGCTCTTTCAAAGCCACCACTGGGTTCAAACAGAGGGGAAAAAAGAAAGTTCCTTTTCCAGTACACTTGGTTAGAGGCTGCAGTGTAAAAAGTTTTGTGATATATACTACACACTGAGGTATACTATAATAAATAAAACCTTTGAAGACCAAGATGGAGCGTGTTATTTAGCAGTTCCAATTGTCCATAGGAATTCCTGTATCTGAAGATCTGTTTTTTTTTATCTTAGTTAAAGCAGCCTTTTGTATTTCAATTAGAAAACATCAAAAATACATCTCTGTATTGTAACCATACATTTGTCACATCCAACGAGTTACACAAGATACATTTCAAATGCACTCATCCCAGCTTTGAGCCCTCATGTCCTCATATTTCAATGTTCTTCCCCTGAAAAGATGTCTGAACTACACAGCACAACAGGGAGACACAGAGAGAGCAGGCATGCACTGGGGAGGAAAGAGTCTCAGACACTCAACCAGCTGCCTGTGCTCTGCTGCTGCTTTCTCAGTGATGTTCTGAAAAGGACAGCATGGAGCTGCCAGATGAGAGGTACTTGCCTTGTGAGCTTCCTTCTAAGGATCCCTTCTGTCCAAGGTGTTCCCCAACAAGTCTGCCAGTACTTCCTCAGAGATTTCAAACTGATCTTTGTCAAGCGTTGGAGGTGTAACAGTTAACATCTGCTCATTACTGTCATGTAACAGAAAGCTAATTAACAACATTTAGCACAAAGCAGTCAAGTTTTCTTTGTTTCTACCTATGATACTAAATCACTTTGCAACAGAATGGGGGGAGGGGGAGATCCTTCAAAAGCAGCAGAAAACAGTGTAATAAAGAGCGTTTTAATTTGCATTGTGCTCAGCACGCTGATGGGAATTACTCACTGCAGGCGTACCACAAACTTGTTTTAGACCATGGAGGAATTACTTCCTGATGACATTTTCAGAACTTCACATTGGTCTCTGCCTCCTCTCCCTTGCTCCTTGGTTAAAGGGCTGTTTGGGCAGCCTGGGACGCTGCGTGCTGATGTCTGCATGCCGGGGCCATAACTCAGCAGCTGGCAAAGCTGTGTACAGCTCAGCAGCATCACCAGAGCCATCTTTGATCTCAGAAGTGGAAAGCGTCAGCAGCGGTGTACACGAGCAGGAAGAAACAACCAGCATGTTCTTATTTATACATTAGATGTTAGGAATATACTGGTTTCTGATTTAAGTGTGTATACATATACACACTTATATACATATATATATGTATAAAAATTACTCAGTGCAGCTCACATGGCCCAAAGCAATTGTTCATTAAGGGTTTCATGCTAACACGAATGGTCTTCTGCTGAAGAGAGTGGTGGGGATTCCTGCTGCCCAGTGCAGCATCTGCTCATTGTGCTGAAGTGCTCAGGGAAGGTGGAGAGCTTTTACACAGCGCAATTAACAACGTGCTGCTGAGACAAGAGCAGCTCTGGAGGTTTCACTCCCCACAGAGGGGGAAAAAAAAAACAAAACAGATAACCCACAAAACCCCAATCCAAAGCCTTGATGAAACATTCGAGGTACGAACCACCACATTGCTGCAGGAGAAGTTTTGCACTCATTCACCAGAGAGGACTGTCATATCAAACTTACTCTCAGTGCTCAGCTGTCAGGCAGACAGCCCTTCACAGCACAAAGCTGCCTGTTACTACACAGCTAGTACATTACTGCTACAGTACTTTTTTCTCCCATTTAATCTCAGTTGCTGTACAGCTTTACAGGTAAAGTTTTCTAACTACCAATCTTAGCATCTCTGTTCCTTTCTAACGAGCAACTTGAAGACAGAAGCCTTGAGTTCTGTTTTGACTCAGAACTGAGGACAGCTTCAGAAACCTTCATACACTTCCTCAAACCAAAAACGCATGTGAAAGAATTCACATCTGCATGTATGAGAGAAGCTGAATTTTCAAGCAGTTCCATTTCCCACTGATCTGAATCTACCAGTTAACCTCTAATGGTGGGAACATAACTAAGCTTCACTTCACAAATCCTAGCAGAAGTCCTGAGAAATTTCAGTGCAGAAATGGACATCAAAAGTGAGGGGGAAGACAGAGAGGGAGGGAGAACATGACAATATAAAAACAAAACAAAACTGAGGCTGATTAAAAGACCATAGAAGGTGGATTGTGTAACACAGACTGCTTTTGCCACCAGCAAACTACTTCTTGTAGCTTGTTTGTAAGTGCTGAGAACCAAACGACAACCATTTATAGAAAGTGATTATCACGTGCATTTCAGCAAGAACGAAAACAAAGTGAGCAGCCTGATGTGGACAGGGTAGAACTACAAGCAGGCAAACCCCAAATGAAAAATGATGACGTGCTGCAAGCAGGAAACCGTGCTCCACACTTCAACACCCTCAGTGCAGCGATGCCCCGAGCTGAGCGGGACTTTGTTTTTCCAGCAGCATTCCCCCCAGTGACAGCGCAGTGTTGTGCACGGCCGGAGCTCACATCGTCGCAGTGCTCAGACCAACACCGCACCGTTCTGCGGCCGCAGCACACGGGGCTCGTCCCGGTGTCTCAACCGGCTCCACTCCACATCAGCTGTACCTCTGCAACTGCTGCAACGACCTGTAACTCACAGCAGTGACCTTCGGGCGCCCAACAGCTGAGTAAAACCCTGAATCCCACTCACTGCTGCGACGCTCCGTAAAGCACCACGTGTGCGGTACTGCCGGATAAAGAACGTCTATCGGGAACAAACAGAACTTGCACAAGAGCAAAGACGGTTCCAGCCCTGAAAGACCGCCACTTTCCCATGTGAAATCTCTGATATCAGCGGGAAAA
>VXAB01014086.1:6897-68065 GCA_013399175.1 Odontophorus gujanensis | reverse complement strand
TTTTTTTTTTTTTTTTAAACCTTAAGATTTAAAAAGCAAGACAAGGCTGAAATAACTATCCATACAAATACCAGAGTTTGTTTTCACAGCCACACTTAGGTCAGATTCTCTAACCATCACTTGAAAACTAATAGTCCCAGTGGAGTCAACACACAAGTCACAAACTTGAACTGAGAGCTGCAGAAACTCAGCACATTCAGCACGTTGGAATTTCTCATGCACTTACGGTGCATTACGCTATTCATTGTGGTTTATCAGCCAGCTCTTTCTAGACCCGGTGCTGATTAAATTTATTAAATGCCTACACTGAAAGCTCTAGACCCTTTAAGAGTTAATTAGGTTTACAGGTACAAATGATAATAAAAAAGAAGCCATTGATAAGTAATTAGTTCTCCACCAGTCAGCAAATCAAGTAAAAAGCAGTTCCTTTGCTGCCAACTGTTCCAGATGGAAAAAAAAAATCTATCTGGGAGAAAAAAAGAACTCTTTCTGTTCTCCTTCCTCTTCAGTATCTTCAAAACCCATGCACTGGTAAGTGACCAAAAATGTCTTCTGCAAGCAGGGCACACAACGCTTCTTCACCAGGAACCATTGTTCCCTTTGCAAATCCCCTTACATCTTCCCTACACCCATACTTTTTGTCCAGGACACTGGCTGCAGAGCTGGAACCCTAAGCCAAGCCTTCCCAGGAACTATAAGGGAAGCTCATAACTGAGGCTGGTGGCTGAATGAGGATGTTCTGCTTCTTCTGAGACCAGGCAGGGAGCAGAGCAGGGGGGAGAGAGGGAAAATTTGCAGAAGAAGCTAGACAGATGATGAATATGTAAAACCAAGGGGACAAATAGCTCAAAAGGGATCTGATTTCTCTGCTTTTCCTGCCATAAAAGATAAATCATCACTGAAAAATATTCAAGTGATATTGTACACTTAAGCCTCATCATAAATTTTTGGCTCTCATTCCCCAAATCCTTCTTACTCCAGTAGATCTGCTGATGTCACCAGGTTTTCTCCAGAGAGAAATGGTGTTCAGGGATGGGGCATTTATTACAGACCTTTCAAACAATTAGATAAAGCAGTTGGTATTCTCTTCCAATGCATGAGAGGGCTCCTGCCACACTTATTTACTTATTTAGCACTGGGCTCCAACTGAGAGCTGGAAGATTTTAATACTACGACCATACCCATAACAGGAATGCAAGAATTCCCGTAGATTTCGCGACAGGGAAATTAGTTTGCTATGGGGGTATAAAGCTCATGAAAATCAAAGATAGAACTCTGCTAAAGAATCGTCTCCATGCAACAGAATATTGCAAAAGCCGTAAATAAACATTGCAAAGCAGAACAACACTCGCTGTGCACAAAGACTCTGACTTCTCACAAAAGTACCACTTTTTATTTTGATGAAAAATAACATTTTCACACAAATATACAATTATATATATATATATATAAATCCTTTCTCTGAACTGCTCGCGTTCAATGATACAGCTGGGATTCTTCTGCCAACAAACAGTGATTCCCTGCATGAAGCACTGCACTGAGAACTGTCAGAGCCATGGGCCTGAGTGCAGACACTCAGAGAAGAAGAAAAAAAGAGGAAGACAGGAAACGCTTGTGGCATTCAAAACCTTTGCTTTCAAATGGTGCAAAGAGATTTGGAAGGACAAAAAACCTTGGGCTGTCTCCAGTGCCAGGTTTTGGAGGGACTCCCAATGCACAGAGAAATGGACGCAGCCGCTCTGCACAGAGCTCCAGGAGTCCTTTCATCTGATTCCTGCTACAGGCACCTGCTGCTGCTTGCGGATCTTGTTGAACAGCTCCATGTACTGAACCATTGTGTCTGCAGGACTGTAGATGCTGTCATGCTTGGTGCCAAACACAGATGGGATGCTGGGAGTGTGGCTCCCCATGAAGCTCTGCATGAATTCCATCAGCAGGTTCCAGCAGTCATTGGCTATCACACAGGGGCAGTACTCCACCTGGTAACAAAAAAACACAGCCCTGGAGCTCACTGCGGGGGGATAACCATGCAGGGGACAATGCGTGTTCCTCTCTGCCGCACTGCTTTGAATATAAGATATGCATCAGGGGTTGAAGCCAGCAACCTTTGTGCTGTGGCTGCAGAGGGATAACAATGCTTTTCTCTTTGAGAACATCAAGCAGGAGGATGGACAAATATGTACAAACAGAACATACAGGGAATAGGCAAGCCACCGCTTCAAAAGGGAGGAAAAAGAGAAGTACATATACCATGTAAGTTCATTGGTCATATTAAATCCCCAGTAGTGGAAATCCAGTTTTTCCCACAAGTTGGTATGTTAACAGCTTATGTAGCTGTGACATCTTTCAGATGTGTACTGAAAAACGCCTTGAGATTTCAGGACTTGCAGTTCCAGATCAGAGATTATGTCCTAATGGAAACTCTGAAAAGAAACTACCAGACCAAAGCAGATGCAACCAGACTACCAGGTAAATCTGGTCCTGAACCCAAGCTTAGGGTAAAACAGGCTTCTCTTTAACCCCAGGTCAACAGCAGTGCTCACGCCACTACGTATGTGTTTATTCCTATGGAGGAAAACCAAGACATTTCTCAATCTGGCCCCTGCTAGCTAAGAACACCTGCCTGGATAGATGCAGCATCATTATTAATTATAGACCAGTTAATAGGATTTGTGTGTTTAGGAAAACATAAGCTCAGAGTTTGAAAGATCTTTCAGCACCTAATTCTGAGCTACCTTAAAGATTGCTAGGTACCAGTACATCCACACGTCTGCAACCTCACCTGCTCCACTTCACCCTTCCCGCACCAGCACAGTCCAGCTCCTTGTGTTAATCCAAGATGTTTTTGGGGTGCAAAGGCTTGTCTGCAGCTTGAGAGCCTTGCCCTCACACTTGCATCCAGCCAACCACCTCCCACATGCCATCCCAGGTCCTGCCGTGAAGGGTCACGTGCACAGATGCATCTCTCCCTAGAGCATTCAAGGTTTGCTACAGCCCAGCTTCCACCCCCTGAGGCACCTGACAAGCAGCTGCCACGCTGCAACTGATGCTCTCGAGCCTCATCAACAATCACAGCACTGAGCAGAGAGCAGAAGCCGACTGATGAGAGGCTCTGAGCCCACACCGTTCCCCACGGTGCAGCAATCCAGGTCAGCACACCTGGGGCAGCACTGACATCTGCAGCATACAGCTCTCTGATGAGGCCAGAGCAGCTTTAGAGCCAAACCTGTGGCAAGGAGGGAACTGCTCCACTTGGCACTGCTCACTGTCTGCACAGGATCGGGAAAGAAAGTAAAACCTAAATCAGCACTAAATTAGCAGCAGAACTGTTCTACCTGCCTTGCTATGTTTATTAACCTGAAGTGCACTTCCAGCATTATGCATCAGGACTGTAAGCAGCTTTTAGGTTTGGATGGCATCCCTTTGTCTACTGACACTTCAACAGCAGGCTTTTCCGTAGGCGCAGCTGAGACCAGCAGTACCTGCCTGAATTAAACCTTGCTGTGAAAAGGAGATAAATGCTCCGCCTGCTGAATGCATAATGTATCCAGTACAAACTGCCAGCAACTAGTAACACAACTGATACACAGAAGGGGTGGGGACTCCAGATTTCTAGCCTAGCCTCTAGCATGGAATTTCTCTACTGCAGCTGTGTTTCATAGCCTTTAAAGATGATTCTTACCTCCACAGATATTCCACGGGCGCTGGGCCCCATTGTAACGGTGCCCACCTTCACCAAGAAGTCGCAGTACTGGTAGCGCGTGCCCCGACTCTCTATCTTGTTTGCCTTGGCGTTCTGGAAGAAGCCTTTCAGCTTCACCATGAGAGTATCAAAGTTGGCATCTGCTATGAGGCAGGGACCATTTTCAAAGAGAGCGAAACAGCTGAGGGGATACTCAGAGTTGTGCATCACGTACATCAGCTTGCCCGTCTGCCCTGAAATAAGAGTAACAGCATTTGGGCTGTGACACAAACAGCTCTGCACTTGAATGTGCTTTAAGGAAGGAAGCATCTGTTTCTCCTTTGTCCTCCTTTCTGCCTCAATCCTGATGTCCCTGCACCATTCACATACACTGTTATCCAGCGGCTCAGTGAATAGACAGTATTTACTTTTTAACATTTAAAGAGGAAAAAAGTCTTGCAACCAGTTCCTCATCCATCAAATGTTCCACCCATCAAATCCACATCTTCCCAATTTGGAGAGAAGGATGTTGTGGGGGACTATGTCAAGGCCTTACTGAAGTCCTGACAGAGGACATCAGTGGCTCTTCCCTTGTCCACGGATGCAGTTATGCCACTATAAAAAGGGACAAAGTTGGTCAGGCAGGATGTGCCCTTGGGAAAGCCATGCTGGTTATCCTGTAACACCTCCCTCTCATTTATGGGCTCAGCACAGCTTCCAGGAGGATCTACTCCATGATATCTCCTGGCACTGAGGCGAGGCTAAAAGGGTGGCAGTCACTGTGACTTTTCAAGTATCATTTGAGTGCCTTGGTGACTGTGTCAGCCAAATCCCCCAGGACTCTGGGATCCACCTCATTGCACCCATGGTCTTAGGGACATTCAAGATCCTCAGGCGGTCACAAACCTGATCTTTGCTTCTAGCACTGCACCCCCAGCTCCCCCCCCTTCCAACCCAACTGCTTGAGGGCTGCATGAAGAGCGTTTGCCAGTGAAGACTGAGGCAACAAGTTGTTGAATCCTTCAGCATTTTCCTTGTTCATTGTTACCAGCCTGCCTGTGTCGCTTATGTGTAGGGGGGATATGCCCTCACAGACTTTCCTTTTCTGGTTGAGGTTCCTGTAGAAGCTTTTTTTATTCTTCTTTCCACCTGTCGCGCTGCAGCGCAGAAGTTCTTTCTCGTACTCAGACAAAACTTCCTGAGTTGCAGTTTGTCAGTGCTCCCCATCCCATCAGTGGGCACCACCAAACAGAGCCTGGCCCTATTACCTTGACACCTGGAGATGCTCCATGCCCCCACCACCTCCGCACCCTCTGGGGGCTCTCTCCATCAGTTCCACGTCCGCGTGTTACTGGGGAGCCCAGCACTGGGCGCAGTGCTCCAGCTGTGCCCTCCCCAGGGCAGAGCAGAGGGGACGAGCACCCCCTGACCCCGCTCTGAGCCACGTGTCCCGGGCTACCGGGACGTGCAGCGTGCTCACGGTCGCCCTGCTGGCCACCAGGACCCCCAGCTCCTTCCCCGCAGAGCTCCTCTCCAGCAGCTCGGCCCCACGAGCCCTCGGGGAAAGCACCGCGGGTGGAGAGCCCTCAGCGGCAGCGCTGAGCTCGGCGCAACCAACGGAGCGGTGCGGACGGCGGACACCGCCCCGCTGCCCCCACCTTGGCTGCTGATGGCGGCGGCCGTGTGGTACGTCTCGCAATCCACGCCGAACGCGCCGTGCTTCTCGGCGCCGAGCAGCTCCAGCTTCTTGCTCAGCATCTCCACCGTCTGCTGCACGCTCTTCCCCTCCAACACGGGCACCTGCGTCACGCTGCGGGGCGGGAAACGGCTCCAGACGGCCGCGGGGACACGCGCGGGGTTCCCCGCATCCCCACGGCCGCGCTCCGTCCCCCGCCCCTCCCCCTCCCCCGTCCTCACCAGGTGACCCCCATGGCGCGCGCGCCGCCCGTCCCGCCCGGTACCGGAAGCTGCGGCGGAAGGGGCGGGCAGGCGCATGCGCGGTGCGCGGTGCGCGGTCGTGGGGTCACCATGCCGAAGGCGGCGCGTGGAGCGGAGCCGTTGCACGAACAGATCCTGAGCGCCGCGGCCCCGCGGGTTCGGCAGCGCCGCGGGAGGGAACCGGAGAGCGATGCGGAGGAACGGGACGGCGGTTACGTGGGGCCGCGGTTGGCCCGGCGCATCCTCCGGGAGGCGCGGAGGCAGCAGGAGGAGCTGGAGGCCGAGCACGGCCCCGGGGCGCCCGCCCGACCCCCGCAGCGCTGCGCGGCCCCGGGCGGCCCCGACTCGGAGGAGGAGGACGAGGACGAGGAGTGGCCGTCCCTGCAGCGGGCGAAGGAGTGGGACGGGCGGTGCGGCGGTGGGGACGTGGAGGTGGACCCCGAGGACGAGAAGGCCCTGGAGATGTTCATGAGCCGCGCTCCGCCTCTCAGGTGCGGGGCGGTTTGGGAGGAGTTGCGGGTAGAGGCGGAGGGGGAGCTGCGGTTCCTCAGCACCGACCCTCTTCCCCAGGCGGACGCTGGCAGACGTCATCATGGAGAAGATCACTGAGAAGCAGACGGAGGTGCAGACGGCGCTGTCGGAGCTGTCGGGCCGCCCCATGCCCCAGCTCGACCCCCGTGTGCTGGAGGTGTACAGAGGCATCCGAGAGGTGAGGGCACTGCGGCCCCCCCGGTGTGCACACACCTCTGTGCCACCCCCAACAGAGTACTGCCATTGTGCCACCCCAGGAGGAGCAGTGCAGGCTCTGCTGCTGCTTCTCTCAGGGATGCCATGAACCACCACATCGTCATACTGAGGGGGGTTGCACGTGGCACACACAGTACTGTCCCACCCTGAGCAGGGACCCAGCACAGCCTCTTTGCAGTGGAGCTGCCCAGGGAGCGAACAGCTTGCTTGCATCCTTGAGACAAACCCCAACCTCTCTGCTTTCATTGAAGGTGCTGTCCAAATACAGGAGTGGGAAGCTCCCCAAGGCGTTTAAAATCATTCCTGCCCTGTCCAACTGGGAGCAGATCCTATACATCACTGAGCCAGAGACGTGGACGGCAGCAGCGATGTACCAGGCCACCAGGTGTGACCAGCTCTGAACTCTGAGCTGCTGTTTTTGCTTTCTGTAGAGGAACAAGGTGTACAAAGTACCACTGTATGTCCTACACCTGCCTCTTCCCTCCCTGTGCTGGTGGAGCAGAGGGGATCCCAACGCTTTGGGGCAGAGAGGTTTCCCATGTCCCCATGTCTGGAGACACGGAGCACACACTTCATTTCACCATTTGCTTTTCATAGGATATTTTCATCCAACCTGAAGGAGAGGATGGCCCAGAGGTTCTACAACCTTGTGCTGTTGCCACGGGTCAGAGATGACATCGCTGAGTATAAGCGCCTCAACTTCCACCTCTACATGGCTTTGAAGAAGGCTCTGTTCAAGCCAGGAGCATGGTTCAAAGGTAGGGACTCCCTGCGGGGCTGCCCTCCTCCCATTGGAACCTTCTGCAGTGCGCAGCAGCTTGGCAGGGCAGTGTGTTGCACACTACTTCTCACCACTCCCGTTGCGGCTGTGGGACCTCAGTGTGGCAGAGGAGGGTGGAAAAAACATCCATAATGCAGAGGAGCTGTTATTTCCTTGGGTTAGATGTGCCCCAAGTGAGCAGCGGCTGAGCCTCACACCCCGCAGCTCTGCCCACTGTGATGACAACCAGTGGTGCCCAACTCTTCTCCCCCCGCAGGGATCCTCATCCCCCTGTGTGAGTCAGGGACCTGCACGCTGCGGGAAGCCATCATCATCGGCAGCATCCTCACCAAGTGCTCCATCCCTGTCCTGCACTCCAGGTAACACAGTGGGGCAAAGTCACTGTGGGGAGAACGGTTCTCCTTCAGGGACACCGGTGCGGTGCCACAGATCTGTTCCTCAGCCCATCCAGCAGCTCAGAGCTGGGGAGCTTTGCTCAGGGTTGAGATTCGAGGCTGTCATTCCTGTGCTGGGTGTCCCCTGGCTGCTGCTGGCCCTGCCCTTCCCCGCTGCTCCCTCTGTCCCCGCAGTGCAGCCATGCTGAAGATCGCCGAGATGCCGTACAATGGCGCCAACAGCATCTTCCTCCGGCTGCTCATCGACAAGAAGTACGCGCTGCCCTTCCGTGTGGTGGATGCCCTGGTGTTCCATTTCTTGTCCTTCCGCACAGACCAGCGCACCCTGCCCGTGCTGTGGCACCAGAGCTTCCTGGCTCTCGCCCAGCGCTACAAGGAGGACCTGTCCTCAGAGCAGAAGGAGGCTCTGCTCGAGCTGCTGAAGTTCCACAGCCATCCACAGATCTCAGCAGAGATCCGGAGGGAGCTGGCGAACTCCAAGACGCGGGATGTGGAGGGGCAGGAACCTGCAGCCATGGAGTGAGGGGGAGGAGGCAGGGAAACGCCACAGCCTGGCCTGCTCCTGGGGGGCCTGCTGCATGCAGCTGGGAGCGAGGCCTCCAGACGTTTGGGAACATCCATCTTTGGGATCCTGCTGCTTATGGTGGTGTAACTCAAAGGGCCTGGCTGTGCTCCCTGCACTGCTTGTTGCAGGGCAGTCTCGTGCCCCTGGCACCCAGGAAAGCAGTAAGGTGTGTCCTGCTTCTGTTCTGGAAAATAAAGTCCAAGCTGGGTCCTTCAGTCCAGAGCATTTCTGCCTTGCAGTCACATTTTTCTGTGGCTGCATCCACGCATTGTCCTGCCCTGTCCTCTCCCCTTGCCCTGGCCCCAGCAGGGGGCAGGGCAAAGCCACCAACCCTGGGCTCCTTGCAACACTGCACTGCAGTTGTCCCCAGCTGCGAAGGGAGCCCGGGGATTGTGCACCCCCCCCTTCCCTCCCTGTGCTCTGGCTGGCAGCAGGCACGTTCCTGACTATGCATCGAGCAGTCCCTGCGATGTTGGGCATTTCCTTCTTGCAGTGAAAAGGGTGGGAGGACAGGGTTGGAGCCCCCAGATTGTTCCCAGAGCCCACAGTTGCTCTTAAGTGAAAGAAATGCTCCACGTGGTTCTTCTAGGTTTGCTGCCAGCACCTGACCTGGGTCACCCCAGAGACACTGCACAGCCCCATGCAGATGGGCAAAAGCTGCCCAGCAGGGCTGGGAGCAGAGGGAAAGAAGAGCCCCAGTCCTTGCAGGGCTGGCAGCCCTTGATTGCTCCCCATCACACCCCACTTCCTGAAGTGCAAACATTTGTTCCTGGCTGCCCCAATGGCTTTGTCCTTCCACTCCACGGGACAGATCAGCTGCAGCACTGCTGTCCTCAGCCAATGAGGCCACAGTTACACGTGGCAACTGCCCATATGAATGAGCACCACCTCTGCTGGAGAACCCAGCAGGAGCATCCCCCGATGCTCTGCGCTTACCTGGGTGCTCAGCTGGGCACTGTAGGGCACGCAGACGCCCAGCCTTGCTCCTGGAAGCAGCACGGCCCCTGGGGAGGATCCCCTGCAGCCTCGTGCAGCGCTGAGCTCCACCTCCTCCTGGCTCCACTTCTCCCGAGTGCCACACGGAGCAGAGCAGCACGCAATGCCCGGGACTGCTCGCACACCACAGCACTTTTTTTTTTTTTTTCTCTCTTAGCTTCCTGATTTGTATTTCCTTCCTTTAAAAAAGCCAGAAGCTGATAAGGAAGAGAGATAGGCCGGGCTCGCAGCACGCATGCAGTGCCACACGCTCACCCTCCTGCAGCGCAGCGCCCATCTGCGGCAGGAACACTTCAGCGGCGCTGAACAGCTGCGAAGGGAAACCCCCGACACCACCACGCTCCTTTAAAACACTTTATTGCAACATTATATGGTACTCTGATTCTCCCAGCAGCAGGACTCTCGCATGTGAACACCAAAACAGACTACTCTTAAATTAAAACTCACTTATATATTATAAAAAGTTTGTACAGATGCTCCTCGGGACGCATTGGCGGCGGGAGAACAGCAGCCCCAGCTTTTTCCACCCAATAAAACTTATTTTTCTAGCGGCACCCAGAGCAGTTTTCCCCCCCAGGAGGACAGCAGCCACGGCTCGGTGTGTCTGGAGGGCACCCCCAGCAGCACTGCCTCCTGGACCCTTAGTGGCTCTCTGGCTATTCCTGGTTAATACAAGTCTACAATTTATTGATTCTCTCTTAGAAAAGCAGCATTATATAATCTTTTTTTTCTGTAAAAAAAACAACTTTTTTTTTTTTTTTTTTGTAAAACTAACAGACAAGATCAACAAGAACAACAACAAAATGCAATCACTTTTCAACTCAAGTGCGCAGCAAGTTTTCTACCCTGTGAGGACACAGCTCAGAGCCATACGGGTATCAATGCAGAACAGCCCCTCCAGCACGATCTGAGATCCCTGGCTTGGAGGAGTGAAGATGCATTTCAGACTATAGCAGCACATTCAATGTATTGGTTTTTTTTGTTTCTTTTTTTTGTTTGTTTGTTTGTTTTGTTCAAATCTAGCCTGATGTCTGAGCTACCTACAGCCGACCAGCTTTCAAGTGAAAGTCTCCCATTGCCCAGGGAGTAAGGAAGGGGACAGAGGATAAAGGCACTTTAAGAGGGAGAGAAGACCTGGGCCCAGGCCCCACCACCTGGAGCAGCAGTCCTTCTCCCTCTCCTTTTCATAGCACTTAACAATAAATTAAGCAGCCTCGGTGGGGCAGCAGAAAGCCAAGGCACTTTGCATGGGTCTGCATTCCAGCACTGCGCTGCGCCCAGACCTCTCCCAGGGCTGTCCCCAGGATGAGCACTTTTCTGCTGTCCACACAGAAAAGGGAGCGCTTCCCCAAAGCAAAGCCAAGAACCCACAAACCCCAGACATAATGGCAACAAGAAACAAGGCACACACATCCCTCCAAGCAGAAGCAGCCATGCCACCCCAGAGCCACAGCTATCTGTCACGAAGCAGCCCAGAGCCAGGGACCCACAAGCACCTGCCCTGTGCTCCACGTGGGGGTCACGGACATTTTGGTCACATAAGCTAGGTGAGAGATGGCTGTGCATGGATGGTGGCCCACGGAGAGCTGGAAGTCAATGCAGTAAACACACCTGAGCACAGCAGATATCTGCCATCCAGGCAACAAGAAAAGCAAACAGAAACATTTTACCATTTCCATTTGGATTCTGCTCCCCTCCCCAGCTCTTCTGGAGCTCCCCCCCACCAGAAGGGCCACCTTGCCCCCACCACCCCCAGCAGCCAGGGAGCAGAGTCTAAGCAGCAATGAGCCCCTCAGCATCACCAGAGCCCCTGGCACCCTCCCCCTGCCCCCCCCCAGCCCACGCTGAAGGAGGGGAGAAGGATGAGCTCAGAGCTGTCCATGCACAGCCAGCAGGAAGAGCAAATCCCCACAGTGGGCTTCAGGCAGATGTGCTGATGGATGGGCCGTGGGGACACAGTGAGCTCTGGGTGCCTGGGGTTGGGTCCTGCTGTCGTGGGGCTGGGCAGCTCTTGGGTGGGGGCAGCTGGTCACAGGTTGATGTCCGTGACATCTGTGGGCGTGCTGGTGGGCTGGCTGGCTGGGTAAGCAGCAGTCTTGGCGGTGCTGTATTCCTGCTGGTTTTGGGATGCCTGCTTCAGGCTCTCGGCTAGGGCTGCTTCAATCTGCTCCTGACAAGCCTTCAGGCAGTCCTGTGGGAGAGGGGTGGGACAAGAGGCCTCAGTTCTGCTGTTCAGAGGTGAAGGCCTTAAAACAGCTTGAGTGGCTGCTGGACTACACCTCCAGCCCATGGGGCACTGAAGCACACAGAAGACACAGAAGCCCTTTTCCTGCAGGACACATCTTCAGCTTGCCTGTCATTTAGACCCCTCCCCAGGAGAAGTCTCATGCTCTGGCTGTCCTCACCCTGCTGGACCCTGCTGCTATGGCCCCACAGAAGCAGGGTGCACACTGGATGAGCAGTGAGCTCAAGCATCACAGCCAGCCACCCCTGATGAGTGCAGAGGCAGAGCAGAACACCCTGGGCGAGCCAGAACCAGCCCTCAGGACAGATCCACACACATGGGTGCAGGCCTGGGTATGCACCTGCATCCCACAGCCTCAGGGTCTCCTCAAGCTCTGCATCTCATCGTGCATCCCTGTGGCCACTGCTAATGCCCCCATCCAAGTAGGACCTGGTCATCCTCGCTGTGAGCCCAGAGACACGCTGTAAGGGAACTGCTGAATCACAGCCTGAACCACTGATTGGTCACCTGAGGTGAGCATTGAGTCAGCCATGGGGGCACAGGTGGAGGTGATAATACCTGTGTGATGGGAAGGGGTGGAGCCTGGCTCCACCTCTCCCCAAGCCCCATTTAAGGGCTGACCACCACCAGGAAAGGATCTCTTCTTGGAGATCCCTCTTGTGTGGAGTCCACAGCAAGCCTTTCCCATCTAAAGGTGAGCCATTTTTCCTTTGTACTATTTGTATACCATCTGTACAGACCTAACTAAACATACCATCTTCTATACTATTCTTAAAGAGTCATCTTTAAGATCGCTCTCATTACACACGCACAGCACTGTGGATCTGAAGCCAGAACTCACAACTCTGTGCAGCCAGACCCAGCTGTGGACAGAGGGGGGAACTCCCTCACCTGACCACAACAGTGCCATGACCACCAAGGGCTGCACCACAGAAGGGCACATCCCAGCCCTGCTCCCACATGCTGTCACCGGAGCAACACGAGGTGGCATTTTGCACCTCAGGGCTGGAGCTGAGCTCCATGGGGCTGCGCGCTCACGGGATATTGTCACACATCGAAATCTCTTACCAGGAATCCACCACCAGTTCTTAGAAACTGACAGAGGATGTGGCAAGCAGAAATAGCAACGCCCACCACCCCTGCCCTGCACCGCTTCCAGTAAGCTCAGCCCCAATGCACTGCAGCCCTGAGCCGCTGCCGGGCGGAGGAGAGTGCGGGGCACAGCGTAGCAGAGCTGGCCCCACTTCCCAGCTGTCTTCAGATCGGGATGGAGGCAGAGGAGCCACAACTCCCCCATGGGCGCTCCATGGGCAATCCTGGCAGAGATGTTGAGGGCTGGCACAGCTGCACGCAGCCCTTCACACGTTAGTGGAGCTGGGGGCTGGAGGGGCTGCCCCAGCCCGTATGCCCTGACTCCACAGGCAGCTGAGCTGTGTGCTCTGCAGCCTGAGCATGCTCTGGGAGGACAGTGCAGCTCCTAGGCACAGCTAACAGGGAAACTGAGTCACAGCCTAGGGACAGCACAAGGCCTTGCTCAGGGGGAACCATCAGCCCCTCAGTGAGATGGGAGGCTGGGGACTTCCCCAGGGAGTCCTGTGGTACTGCAGGCACATCCCAAGGGCTTCCTCCTACTGCAGGGGCTGAGCAGAGGCTGGCTGTGCAGCATCCAAGTGGGCTGGAAGGCAGCTGAGCTGTCCCTGGCCATTTTGCCTCCACACCCTCTGCAGTGTCCTTCCTGCTTCCCACCTGTTCCCTCCACCAGCCTCAGCCTGCAGCAGGTTTCAGCCCCTGCCCCATTCACCGCAGCAGCTTGAAAGCAGCTGGCTGCACTGACTGACTCTTTAAAAAGGTTCCTGCAAACAAAAAAATATAAAAAGCTGCACAAATAAAGCAAGACGTTCTCCTGCCCCATCCCCTCTCTGCCTAGACAAAGCCAGGTCACAGTTTCCCACTCACCACAGGTACTCATAACAAGTCCCAGAGCTGCTGTCAGGGGACTGAAACCAACCCCACACTGGTTGCCGATGTTCAAAATGGGGCAGAAGAAAAGATCAAAAGAGGCCCAGGCAGGATAAGGGCTCCCAATGGCTTCACAGCAGCTGGAGTGATCTGCACACAGAAAGCCTCGGTGACATCCCCTCCCCACTAAGAGGGAAGCAGAAGAGTGGATGGATGGCCCTCACCACCCCCAGTGCTGGCATCCCAAAATGCTCCACACCCCCAGCCTGGGCACCTGCAACCAGACACCGTGGAGGTAAGCAGATGCCAAACCCAGCTTTGCCCTGTGCCCCAGCCCACCTCGTCAACCCGATCCTGCTGACACCTGTCTGCACAGGGAACAGACGCTCCCTTTTGTGCTGCTTTTCAAAGGCTCCAAGCTCCTTTCTCTGCACAGATGGCGCGTGAGGGCCACGAGCTGGCTGCGGTCACAGGCCGGACCAAGAGCACCACATCTAGAGATGCTCTCTGGTCTTTAAGGCCCTCATCAAACCAGGGCCAGAATCATTACGGACAGCCTATTTCCCCCTTTTCATCCAAAGTGAACTGCAGAAAGGGAAGGGCCTCCACCTGATCCCACAGCCAAACCTCCCCGCTGCTGCCCAGCTGACACTCACCACCTCCGTGCCGGTGATGCCGGCCAGCAGCTCAGTGACCGCCTCCCCACCGAAGCCGCTCACGGAGATGCTCAGGCCGTGCACTGCCGCGCTGATGCTGCCCGTCGCAATCATGGAGGGGGGATACATGGCAAAAGTATAGTCTAAAACCAGGACAAGGACACAGGAGATAACAAAGCTGTTAGCAAGGATGCGTGCTAGCGAGGAAACTCTTAAGTTCTTGGGACTGATTTTCATGGGAAACTAAGTGAGGGCAGAGCAGGGTCTCCAGCTTAGTGGGGAGAAATAGGAGCAAAGCAATAGAGAACAGGTTAAGCATCACAGCAGCAAGCTTCACCAAGCTTTCTCTGGGCCTCTCTCACTAAAAAAAGTGCAAGGTGACTTTGATCTACTGAAAGAATCAGGCTGACCTAGGCTCACACTGAAGTTGCCTTTGCTCTGGATGTTCTCCAGCACACAGCCTCCCACAGGCAGAGGGGTGGCAGAGCTGCTCTGTTCCTCCTGCCATCTCCTGGGCACCCGCTGAGAGCCCCTGGGACACTTTTCCTACTTTGTCAGGGACAGAAACCAAGCTGCTGAGCAGCAAAGCACTCCCACATGAATGAAGGCAGGCACTCAGGGCCAGGCCATTCCCCTGCAGGCTCTCCCCAGTAGCTACTCCCAGCAAGAGCAGTCACCCACCTGTGGCACACAGGGCAATGAAGGTCTGTGCATGCTTCTTCACCAGCTCCATCTTGTCCTTAGGAAGCGAGAGGTGATGGAGGATGTGAGCCAAGAAATCATTTGCTATCACTGAGACCAGGTCCCACTTTAGCTTCTCTAGGACCAGAATCTCCCAATCCTGCACAAAGACAGACAGACATTACTCAGGGGGTTAAGTCTGGCAGGGATACTCAGTTCACAGTCAGGTATGCCCAGGGTCTGGGAAAGGGTCAGTAAAGCAGCACAGTCCTCGAGGCAGAGGGGAAGAGAGGGAACATCCCTGCCCTGTGACTACAGCACAAATCCAGCCTTGTGCTGCTGCAAAGGTTGGAGCAAAGATGAGACAAGGAAGCAAGAAATCCGATTTCTTCTTCCCAAGGTGCAACCAGATTAACATTCTGCTTTGTAGATATCTCTCTGACACTCCTTTCCTTTGCAATGCTGCTACAACAGCCTGTAAGAAAAACAGAGCAAGCAGCAGCACACACACCACTCCTGCATTCCTTCTGCACTCCTGAAGTTACACCCAGGCTCCCAGGAGCAGAGCTGCCTGGGGCAAACAGGGCCTGTCTGACCATCACAGCACAGGGACTGCAGCAGCCATGCAAACATGCAGGTGAAGGAAAGCACTGCAGGACCCGAGCATGCCTCTGTGCTGGGGTTAGAGGGGCAGAACTGCGCTGGGATTCCTATCAGGTATCTCCATTACAGGGCCTGGTCCTGCCCAGCACAGTATCTGTTCTTTGTCCAAACAGTCTATGATTACAAGGTCAGTGCTGCCCACAGAGGTGCCACAGGGCTGCCAGAACAGATGGATCTGAAGAAGTGAGATTTTTTTTCATAAGGACAGCTATCCATTTTCTTTATTTTTTTCTTCTTAACTCACTTCCCACTCAGTCAACAACACCGGTTTTGAGTTGCTTAAATGAACAGCATTGCTCAATCAGCTCCAAATCCCCCACCAGGCCTGACATGCTACTTGCTGCTTCACAGCTTGTGCTTCTCCAACCAGAAAGTGGTGCTTCGCTAGAACAGACCCACTGCCTCCCATATGGACAGCCATCCTGCCAGGTTTGCTGCATCTTTTAACCAAATCCACAGAGGAAAACAAGAAATGCAGCAATGAGATCCAGAGCCTCAGGATCACAGCACAGGGCACTCAAGATGTCTGGTTCTGCAGGGAAAATCAGGCTTGGATGGGAGAAAAAAACAGCGCTGGCCACTGGCTCAACTGAGCAACATGGCAAGGTGGCACAAGGGAAGAGCCACGACAGAAAACTGCCACTTGCTGTCCCTCCTACAGCAGCTGGAACCCAAAAACAGCAGCCCTGCTAGGGGAGCTGCCAGCATGCGTGAGCAGCAGACTGCTCTCCTGGGTGGGCACAGGTATGAGGCGAGAGCTCAGCAGCTCCCACCTGACCCCCTGCACAGGGTTGGAGTGCTGCCCTTTTGTGACCCAGGGACAGCGAAATGGGCATCACTGCTCATCAAGAAAGCCTCATATGCATCACTACACCTGGGAAGGAAGCCCCAGCTCAGTTATCTTCCAGGTCCTTGCTCCTCCTCTGTCTTCCCAAAGCTGCAAGCCAGCTCTTGGCATATGGCATTTGCACTGCTGGGACACATTCAGCCCTAAGGAGAAAATTCAAGGCACAGATTGGCCGTGAGACCTCACCTCGGGCATGCTGGCTCCTGTCACACTGGGACTGGCCCAGCACACCAGCCTGTCCATCCGCAATGCACAAAAGCAGTTCTCTTCCAGCTAATAAAATGGTTCAGCTCCTTGAAAACCTCGTTACAAGAAGTTAATCCTGAGCCCTAGCTGGCACTTGCGGTGCCGGCTGATAGTGACAGGCGCTGAGGATCGCTACCAGCTCTCAGGGGGAAGCCACCCTCCAGCTACACCAGCCCACTCCTCCTTTCTCTCCTGCTTACCCATGGGATTCATGACTTTCAGATCAGCAGAACAGAATCTCTGAATCACTTCATCTTTGGAAGCAGAGCAAAAGGCTGCAAGAGACAGGCAGGCAGGTCTGTGATAGCAACACCACTCAGTGTAGTGAACATCCTTTTCCTGGCATTTTGTTTTGCACCTAAATCAATCAGTCTCTGCCTGCCTAATGAAAGAGAGGAAGAAAGTGGAAAATGTTTCTTTGTTTCTCCCGCCTGCGGAGTCCCACCCCCCTGTAGAAGGGCTGCAAGCTGCCAGTATTGCTCAGAAAGCATCCTGTCACTGGCAATGGACCCAGCCCTGCCCTGCAAGAGCTCCCCACACTTGGCCAGCTTCTCTAGGGCTCAAAACCACACAGTAGCTGGGCTTTCCCAACAAGCTCACATCCTTCATCCTTCCTGGCTACATCCTACAAAAGAAAGAAAGGGGGGGGGGGGAAGCAGCTAGCATCACCCAGTGCCTTCCCTGCTCAGTACAGTCCTACAGCACTGAAACAGCCTCCAGCCCCACATCGAGGGGGATCTGAGTCACAAGCAAAGATGGTTTTATTCCATTTGCAGCTCTGCAAACTCTGACTGGGACACAGCAGTCAGCAGCTTCTCCTTGTTACGTAGTGACAGTTACCCTGTAAATCAAGCTCTGCCCTCAGCAACACCCACACACGTGCCATGCCTATGAGGAGGCTGTGTAAACACATCTGGCAATGCTGCACAGGGAGCAGAGCCCAGCTCTTCTGCAGCAGCCCTGCCTGCAAGAGAAAGGAAGTCACGCTTGATTTTGTCACTCGGGTTGATCAGGTACCATTTTACACCATCAGTGCCTCAACGAGACACCAGCAAAGCAGGAGCTGCTCTGGTATGCTTGCGAGCTGACTCAAAGGAAGGGTGGAAGAGCTGCTGATGTGGCTGTTGGCCACCCACCCTCCCTAGCAGCTGAGACACAGCTACAGAAATGAGAGGCCAGGAAAGCCCATTTACAAATAAGAAATATGGGGCAAACATTTGTTTCAATCCCCTGACCAACTAGTTCATGACTGGATGCCAAGGGTAAAGGTGCCAAATTCAGATACAGAAAGTCACACCTATTCCATGTATGCAACAAGCAGAAGGTAAACCACAGGGAAGGAAGCATTCTGGAAGGTCAATGCTTATCACAACTGAACATCCCTTTCTACTCAGCCGTTGTCCCTTCCTCTCATTTTCACTCATCACCCAGTGCCACTGCTGCTGTTCTCACTGTCTGCCCAGTGGCCGGGCTCTGCTCACAGTCTCTGCTGGTTGATGCCTGGAGTGTGAACAACTGACTTTAGATCAAAGAACTCAGAGGCAAGTCAACAGATTAGGGGGAGATGAGGTAGATGCATGCAGGCCAAAGAATAAGGTGACCATGACCTACAAGTGGTCTCCCCAGCCCTTGAGCAGCTGAATGCCCTCTTGCACAAGCCAGAAAAAATAAAAATAATAATTAAAAAAACCCAACACTTTATTAAAGAAAATAGGTAGGTCAGCTAACGTCCTCGACAGAAATCCAACTTCCTCCAAATGGACAAGTCCCTTGTTGCATCACTTCCTTCTCTCTATAATAACTTCTGCTAGACTGTGTTTCGAGTGTGTCCATTCTGAACTGCTGAGCCAGTGCCAAGCATCCCTGCAGAAGAAGGAAGAAAAGCTTGCGGGAAAGCAAGCTGGCTCCCTCCAAAAGGCCGGCAGGGACTGGTGGGAGCTGAAATGGTACCAATCCACAGGAGGTGGCCTGGATACACCACCTCTCAGATCTTGATGAAGAAGCTCCCCTTCCCCTCCCCACTCTTGTTCAGCACAAGATTGTGAAAGAGAAGCAACATTACCACGATTAGCACAGCGGAGGGAAACAGCAGTTCACACTGGTTTTGTAATCAGGGCATTAACTCTCGACAAGTTTGTCTCCACTCTGAGACTTGGCAAGTATCTTTAGATGCTACCTCTACTCCCTTTTTGCACCGGAGAACAGAGAACTGGAGCAGGACCTGCTCCCAACAAGGTTAAACATCTACCAAAAGCAAGCCTTGAGAAGCTGCTCCAGTCACACTGAGCCTGGTGCATGGTGAGCAGCAACCCACGTTAGCTGCTCAGCTACGTCCCACTCTGCAGCATCCCAGGATCCTGGTGGGAAAAACACACAGAGAAAGCAGAACTCCAGCAGAGAGATTTGTACAAAGAAGTGAGCGACAGGTGGCAGGCAGCACTTCTCTCCTCCATTTCCACTGCAACACGAGCAGGAGGAGGGAGAAGGGAAGATGAATGCTGTGGCACGGCTTAGCCACAGCTTCCTGCTGACAAACTCCTGGGGTGGGAGGGTGGCCTCCAAGCGAGGAGGCTTTAGCATTTCAGCAGAGACCAAAGGAAAGTCTCTGGGATGGTGCTTCTGAGTGCAAACACATCCTCTGCCCACCACCCACCTGCACGTCTCCGAGCTGTTCTCCTCTGGAAGGAGTTTTAAAACAAAGCTCAAGATTTGACTGGCACAGGAAACCTTCACCAAAAATGAATCAAAAATTAAGTGAGAATCCACAGAAGACGTGGTCCAACTCCTCATGGCCCAAGGTCTCTGCTGCAGAAACAATTAGGATCTGCTGTGATGATCTCCCCTAATGCAGGGGTGATGACAATGGTAGGAAAGAGAGACAGAAATGAAACATGGGAGTAAGTCATTACCACAGTGCCAAGAGGAATCCTTCTGTTACAAGCTGGTACGTGATGGACTCCAGTCCTGGGAAGACGCATGTGGAGCACCCAGTGACAGGTGAGAAGCTGCTGTCCAGGATGAAATTTCACTGACAGCTGGACAAAACCTTGGCACTGTTTTTGTGGCAGCCACAGCAGCAGACTGCTACAGCATGCACACAGCTTAGCAACCAAAGCAGCAATGAGCATGTGTACCCCCTCTGCACTTCCATCCCAACCTTCATAGCAATGACCCCATGTACAACCTGCTCAAGCTGTGCATGCTCTTGTTCATTGCAGGGGAAGTGGACTAGATGACCTTAAAGGTCCCTTTCAGTTCTAAGGATTCTATGATTCTACTTTCTTCATGATTGCTACAGAAGGCAACAGCCACCCAAAATTAACTACGCAGAGAGAGGTAAGGAGAGGAGGGGATTTTCCCCAACCTTCACTAGCACTTGGAAAACACACAACCAGAGCAGAGCACATAGCTGACATGCGTTCTGATTCAGACCTGAAAGTTTTGTCCCCCACCCTGGGGATAAATCACGCTTAGATCACCTCACCAAATGCCAGCCCAGAAAAATAGATATTTAATACAGTGATGACTAACCCTGAGAAATTCTCACAGATAAATCTTCGGGGAAGTTTGTTACACAAAACGAGGTGGCCGTTTCCTCCTGAGAGCTCTGACCCAGCAGCATGGGAGGTCCCCACATAAAGGTGTTCTCTGGTTCCCTCCCCCATCGGCAAAGCTGAATTCATAGGCTAGGATCTTTGAACAGCTTTTATCAGACAAGAAAACGCTGCCTTTCAAAGTCTATGCAGCTACTGCTCAAGTGTCTGATGGGACCGGCAGAGCAGCCCTGCTTTACCTCAAAGCTTGGAACCAGGGCTTGGGCAGCAGCAAGCTCGCAGCATTGCCACCACCACAGCAGCACCAGCAGCCTGAACAGCGCAACACAGCAAGCCAGACCCTGGGTCATAAGAGCTTCCACCCATCCTGCTGGGTAACTCCACACCTGAGGCTTCATTTCCCCAGCATGGTGGAAATGCAGATCCCACGCTGTGCCCAGGAGCAGGGTGCCATGCAGCTGGAGCAGAGCAGAGGGGCACACTCCAGCACCCACCTACTGCTCTGCCACAGCACAGATGGGGCCTCCGTTCCTCAGAGCTTGCTCAGGAGCACAAAGGAGCAAGCTTCATGCTGGTAGCCAGCACATAAAGCATAAGAAGTTTCTTTTTTAACGTAGTGATGACAATCCTGCTTCCCACAACAGGGAGAGAGGTAGTGCCCAGAAAGGTCTCCACCTACAGACATCAAACCCATCGAGGCAAGGAGAGAAAGTTGGTTGGGGAACACAGAGGAAGGCGGAGAAATGGGAGTAAAAGCACAAGGAGACACAGGGGCAGGTATGCTGCCAAGCAGCAGCATGCAGGAGATAAGAGGGCTGAGGAGGGGCTGAAGGGCCCTCAGAGATAGGGGTGTTTACCAGAAGCTGCTGAGGCGTGATGGAGTTGTCCGTGTAGATGCAGAGCTTCTCCACAGTAAGGGGCATGGTTTCTCGCAGCTTGGAAGCCAGCAGCATGCAGACTGCTCCCAGAAGCTGCAAGTGATTTTTCCGCACAGGGACGGAAGACAAATAGCGATCCACATAATTCATGGCCAAGGGGAACACCTCCTCCTCACATTTCTGCTCCTCACAAACCTGAGAAAAAACAATTAAAAAAAAAGAAAAAAGAAAAAAAAAAGGAAGTTTTAATCAGACTCCCCAGATTCTGCCTGCACCGCAACTTCAAAGGTTCTGGTCAGGATGGTGTTTCACACTTGTCTGCAGGGCTCTGAAAGCACCACATTGCAAAGGTGCAAATGAGCTCCAGGTAGGTGTTAAGTCCACAGCTTCCTTGGGATTACACTAGCAACACAGTCTACCAAAGCTGTATGGCTTCATTCATCTTGCAGAAAGCTGAACTTGCATGTGGTCAGAAAGAGTCCAATTGCTTTATTTGCAGTCCTTCCCTTCTAACTTCTCCTGGGGATGGTCACAGCTAGCTGAGTAGCCTCAGAGTTGGAACCTTGGGGGAAAATTCACGTTGCCAGCAGCCTCCAGCTGGAGACCTGCTTGTGCAGCATCCTCAGCCTGAGACAGGAGAGGAATCAGTGCCAGCCGTGGCCAAGTCCCCAGCTCCTCCTCAGCCACACTTGCACCACCGCTGTAAGCAAAACTCCAGGGCCCTCCATTTCAGCCCTCTGCTCTAATCTCTCAATCAGCACTAAAACACTGGTCACGTTTACTCCTTCTGCCCAGTGCAGCCATACAAATATTGAAGTTTCTCCTCAAGCAGCACTGTGTTCCCCCAGCAGTGACACTGCATGGGCTGCACGCAGTGCCGGGAGCAGTGCCAAGCGTCACCTACATTCTGACAGCCTTCCGAGCTCCCCAGCAACAGCCTCCAACGCAGCATTTGTCTAACTAACCTTCTCAGAAAGGGAATTGCACAAATGGGACAGCGCTAATAGCAAACGGAAAAAAATACTCGCTAAAAGCACCGTGCCCTACTGTTATTTTTTGCCAGAAGCAGGCTCAATCCACACATCATCTGCTTTTTGCAGGTCCTTCTTTCTGTGCTGACAGCACGCTCTGACGGCCTCACCAAGAGCTCCCCGAGGTGTCCCCCACTGCAGCGCAACCCATAGAGCAGCATTTGTTTTTCATTTAGGGAAGGAAACGCTAGCGATATTGTTTCCCCCTTTTAATGAGGCGTTCTCGGCCCCACACAGGACTTGCAATCCCTCGCACCACCATCGTTGCTCAGCCCCGCTCCCCGGGTACTTTTTGGGGAGCAGGGTGACGATGAGGCTCCCAGAACGCTATCGCGAGCGAGAGGGGGTGCACAGGCTGCGGCTCGTGGGCTCCACTCCTCCCACGTGATAGCTTCCAGCACAAGCACTACCCCCTCGCTGCCCCCCCACCCAGCACACCGGAGCTGCGGAAGTACGGACCCAGGGTCTCCGCTGCCCCCTGGCCCCGCAAGCTGCACGAAGGAGCTGCGCTCCTCCCCGCCGCCAGCTCCTTCCCGCCAGCGCGGGGACTTGCGGCGAGGGACGCAAGCTGCGGGCAAGAAAACACCGATGCCAGGGCCAGGAGCTGAGCGCGGAGGCGTAGAGGAGGCGCCGGCGGGGGCCGTACCTCCAGCATCCAAAACGCCAGCATTTTCCGCATGTAGGGCTTGATCTCGCGCTGCACGCACTGGAAGTAGGAGACGCGGGGGCTGTAGCGCTCCTCCTGGCTCAGCAGGTTCTGCAGCACCCGCCGGTCCCCCAGCAGCTGCGGGTCGCACCCGGCGCGGGGTGCTCGGACCGCGGGTTCCACGCACAGCAGCTCCATGGGCGCAGGCGGGCAGCGCCGGCTCCGCTGCTGCGGTCGCTAGACGCCGGGAGCGAGCGGCGCGCCGGGAGGCGGGGCCTCGGCTCAGCGGGGGCGGGGCCTCGGCGCTCTCAGCCAATCGGCGGACAGCCTCGCTTCAACGTGCGGACAGCCAGGGTGGCCACGCCCCATAAGGCGGCGGAGCTCGCGGAGCGGGGGCGGGCGGGCAGCGTGTGTGGGGGGGCCGGCGGCCGCTGCCATGTTGGAGGGAGCGGCCGTCGCTCGGCCTATCCCGGCCCATCCCGCGCCCGCGTGCTCTCCCACCCCCACCTCCCGGGGCACGTTTGGTTTGCAGGAGTCCCTCCCGATGCTCGGGCCAGCGTTGTCGAGGCAGGCTCCAGCGTGACAGTCCCCAAGCTCACAAGGAACGCACGTAAAACCCATATCTACAATTTCTTACAGTAATTTTTCAGCATTTAGTCCTATTAGTTCCTCTGCTTTCTGTGGCCACAGCCTTTAAAGGCTAGGAAAATAATCAGCTGTGTACACATCTCCGAGCCAGTCTGTACTTAGGCTGCTGTCTTCCAAAAGTTACCCTCGTGTTGTGAGTGGTGCAGCTCCACAGCAGATAGCAACCTCAGTGTCTGCACAGATAAGGGCTTGCAGGGCTCTGCTCTTTTCCGTTGCTGTTTGTTGTTTGTCTGTCAGAACAATTAACAATAGTTTGGAAAAACCTTTTCAAATTGTACCCTGTGCAACTTCTTCAGAAGTTTTCAGGGAAGGTAAAGTCTTTCAAGTAAGTTTGCAGTGTGCCTTCCGCAGCACAGGGTTTGTTCTGGGCTGGTACTCCAGTCTGCTGGCAGCTGGCCCAGCAGTAATTGCTCTGTGGCATGGGAAGCTGAAGGTAGCAGGATACACACCCGCCCACATTGCTCCATACAGTTTCTACAAAACAGTTTCTACAAAAAAGTGTCTACAAAAAACAGAGATGTCTCAACTTTGCCGGTGCACCAGAAAACAGCCTGTATAAACTACAGCAGATTCTGTAGTTCGGATATGAAGCGAGTGGTTTGTCTTTATGTTTGAAAATTAAAAGAATTCAAGCTCTGGAAGTCCACTTTTACAAAAGATCCCGATATCAGTTATGGAGGGAATGTGCCTGAAGAGGCAATGTGGCATCTGCTGCAGCAGTGGGTTACAGTCACAACTGTCAGAGGTGACAAAGCAGTGCACACGTCTCCAACTCTGCTGGACTGCATTATTCCCTGACATTTCTAGCTGTCTCACCCTCTGAAATGAAGCACCTCTGCAACATGTGCTTCTGTAACACATCTCTGCATAGGCCATTTATTCCAGTAGATAGCATTACATATCGCATTCTGGCTGTACTGAGGAAAGACAACAGATCTGGATGGAGATAAGCCCAAATTCAACTCACAGCAGTAATCTCTATCTGAGTCCTTGGAAGATAATTGCTCATGCTCAGAAGAGAGCAGAACAATTGAGTTTGTAGCAATCGAAGACTTTTGGGATGCAGCATCATCTAAAGAGGACTCAGCTGGAACACCTCTGTCTGACCAGTTCCGCTGGAGTCATTCTTTAGTATATACGCTTGTATGTTTGTGTAGGAAAGGAACAAAGAACCAAAGCAGCTAGCAGCAGAGTGAACTGCCACAACAGCTACTCCCCCCACAATAAGTCACTTCTATGGGTGTCGTTTCGACTCATTCAGTACGTTTTTATATTTTCAAGTCATCTAAAAAGATCCTTTTAATGAAGAACAAACATACAAAGTTAATAAGCATAAGTAAAACAAGACTGAAGCCTTTGTTCTCTCTCTTCTTCCACACTGAGAATGAAAACCATCTTTTTGATCAGTTTAGAGGTCCGTAATACCACACATGACAGTGAACACAAAGGTCACATATATAACACACTCGGTACATTTCGCACGCCGGAATCCCATCTTTGCACTCGCACAGATGGCTTTCATTTGCTGCAAAGTATACAATACCTTGCAGATCGTTTCTGATGCCATTGACCAATTTGTTGCAATGAATGCCCTGAGAATACCACACAGCATGGTGATGCAGAGATGCAGAAAAAAAAGGGTGACAGCAGAATGAATCAGATCAATTCCATCCCTTCCTTGAAATGAAGATAAGGGATTTTTGTAGGTGAGATGAGATTCCCAAATCCCTCTCCCAATTTAATTTCTTTCACGTTGCAAATAAATCCTCTTGTGGTGCGGGCAAGAAATATTTAAGAATCTACGGGAAAGGTTTCTATGGAGCAGTCTGCTGGTTTTCATCTGGAATGACCCCCCTGCTCCACTCCCCTATTTTCTCATTGTGACTGACATCCCCCATTTGTGCAGGGGAAGAGAAGGGCCCCACATCCCACATTTTTAGTAAAAACAGACAGCAGCTATTTTTTTTAGTCAGGCAGAGGGAAACCACAGCACTGGGTTCTTGGTCCTTCTGGTTTCTGGGCTGTGCCTTTTGAAATAGAAAGTTTCGGGCCCTTCCCAGATTTCATGGTCTTGCTCCTGTATTCCCCAGCGTCTGTGGAGCAGCTGTGAGGCAGCCCCTCTGGCCAGAGCTGTGCTCGGTGGCAACCGTGGCCCATGGGGCACAGGGGGAAAATGAAGCCTGTTGCATAAGAAAGTGTTCCTTCCAGATGATGACTTGGCAAAAACATTGCCTCTGCAAGCCACATTATCAGGCTAGGAAGGCAAATTACAGGCTGCAGGCGTCCCCAGAAGCCTATTGTGTGGGTGTGCAGAGGGGAAAGAGAAAATTCCAGGAAAGCCAAATTTTGGTCACTGCTGTCCATAGATAGTCAGCTTCCTGGCCTTGGTAACAGAAACATTAAAAAAGGAAATTCCTTCAGAGTAAAAATTAAAGAACGGATAGCCTCCAGACTTTCAGGATCTCCAACCAGCAGTGGTGTTCTTTGCTGAATCATAAAGCAGGCTCATTTTTTTGGTATGCTTTGGATGAACTGAGGAGATTGACCAGCAGCTGGAGCTTTTAAAGGGGCGATGCAGATGCAGGCCTGATTCTGGTAAGCATGGATGTGATGGCCATTCAGAAGGGGTAATTCTGAAAGCTGTTCTCTGCAGGAATTTTCCAGCTGCATCACTTGGCATTGGCAGAAGGTCTAGCTCCAAAGGCTCTCAATGAAGCTGTATTTTTTCCACACTGCTTTCTGCTGCATTTAGAGCTGCCTCCCATCCAGTTTCGATCTACCAAGAGCTAAGCCATCCTCATCCTTGGTCATACTGCAACTACAGTGTCACCGGTCACATCAACATGAAACTGCTCAGCGTACACGAAGGACTCAAAAACCAAATCCAATGAACAAATAACCACATGATTTGCTATAGGAAAACCCCCAAATAAAATGAAAAACAGGTACCATTTTGTGCATGAGAGGGGAAGAGCACAAGCAGTACTTCACCCTTTTGGCTTTGAGGATTTCAAAGCACTTCAATCTGTTGTATTTCACATCCAGTTTTCCCTAGCGATACTGATGAACACGAGCTGGTGTTAGCAGGACAGCAGATTCAGGCACACACAGCATACTGCTCCCACAGCTGTTCCCTGGCTCTCTGGGCAGGGGAGCTGAGGATTTCCTGGTCCTGCTCCCATGCTTCTACACAGGACAACCATTTCTCCCCACTGATGTTTTTCTCTCTTTTGTCATATCTCATCCATTCTTAAAATTTGGAAAAATAAATAAATAAATAAAAAGCTTTCATTGAATTGAAGTGCGTCTGGGAAAAGTGTAACACTGCATGATTTGACCCAGGGGACGTGTTTCCTAATAGCTTTCCCATTACTGGCAACCACTGCATTCCCTTTCCTCTGACTTGGTCAGACTTTTGAGTACAACTAATTAGTTCAGAGTGATATCATCTGAATACTGAGCCTCTGCAGCGCTCCGATATGGCCAGCTCTGGTGAACACAAGCCTTTGGAAGAAAGCTCCATGTTTCTAAGGTCAAAATGCAAGTTTTCTGTCAAATTAACTCTCCATATTAGAGAAGCTTTTGCTGCAATTTGGACCAATCCTCTATTTATATGGAAAAAAAGTGTGATACTGGTTAAGTATATGCTACATCCACTGCTTGTACATCCAAGCATGCCCGTTCCTGGGAAATGCATCAGTTTAGCAACATCAGTTTCTTAACTAAGATTATTAAAGGTGATAAATAGTTGGATCTGGGACTCCCCCTGCTTCAGGGGTTTCCAGAACAGAATAAAAAAGCAACAGCAAAGAGGTGTGAGAGGAAACGGATAGAAACACAGTTGTATGCAGGCACTTCACTGACAATTCCCCTTTGGCAAATCACTTAGAAGATTTCCAGATGCAGTAATGGCTTTGGGGTGTCTCTGTTTTGGAGCAGCTGGGCCAGATCTGACCCCAGTGGAGCCAGGCAGGCTGGCAACAGCTAACAATTAAATGCAGTTCCACCTGACTTTATGCAAAAAGCATTAACGCAAGTTTGTCTTCACCTGTCATTTTAGCAGCTGTTATCTGCCCCAGTTCCTTTTTCCTAACAAATTCTAAAATTAAGCCCCATTTTCACTGACTCAGACCCATGGCACAGTAAACCAGCCCCAGGTGAATGTTCAGTTTTACTCCTAAATCAGACATTTTAGAAACTAGCCAAATTCTGCTGGTAAAGATAGAAAGATAGACTGAAAAAAAAAAAAGCAAAGTTGAAACCAATCAATTTGGAAAGCCCCCACTTGCGATATATTTAGTTAATTTCAGGGGAATATCTGTGGTAGCCAATTATGCAAATTATTAAAAAATTCTACCCTGAAATTTTACGTATGAAATACACATTCTTTCAACCACCCTTCCCCATGCCCATCCTTCCTGCCCTTTTTGTTCTCTGCCCTGAGATGATGTCGTCTGTGTCTCACACGCCCCTGTTTGGAAGACTGGATGTGTTTGGGTTTTTCTAAGAACACTGGGTTGCATGACATCTTTCATTTGATGTGGTGCCTGCTTGCCAGTGCCAACTGCCAGCTGGAGCCAGCACACCAGTTCCCATCAGCACAGGCAGAATTTGCCACAGGCTGCACTGCAGGAAGGGAAGTGATGAGGAAGGAGACTGGTCCAGCTGGAATAGAACAGGGAGAAGGAAAAACTTCAGAGACCTGCATTCTGCGTTGCTGCTGCCAAGCAGCCGGGTGTGCCATAGGACAGCACCTTGAGCCTGCAGCACAGCTGCTCCCTGGGTGCTTGCACCTGGCCACATGTTTCCCAGGACCCCAGAACAACAGAGCAGGTAGCAGAGGCACGGCAGCAAGGCTGCAGTCAGCCAGCACTGCGAGGCAGCAGTGAGCAGTGGGCTAGCAATTATGAGGGCTGGATTTAACTCAGATGGCCAGGTGGAAGATGAGGCGACCAGATAATGGACATGTATCTGCACAAGGCTGAATGAGGACACTGGTCTTCACTCGCCTTTAGACAAGCAGAGGATAACAGCAGCATCACAGTGCTTCTCCACTGAGGGATGCGGGCTGGGCCCGAGCAGACTGAGCTCTCTGGCTGCAGAGATTCCACAGTGCCAGCGATGGGAGGGCAGGAATGTCATTAGAGCTGAGTCTGTGCCAGGTCTGAGTCCTTGGAGGGAGGGAGGCAGAACAGGACTATGTATGTGTGGGCCTAGGAGTGTTTAGGGGAAAGAAAGAAACAGATTGATACTCCCTGACTTCCTGGCTCACGGTGCACCTGGCTTGCTGCTCCCTTCCAGCATTGGCTGAGCATACCCTACAAGAGCTCTGAACTGGAGGCACCTTGGTGGCGAGCTTTTACCATGAGCCTGCTAGCTACCCTTGTTTCACACCCTGCTGTAACTGAAAGGAAACATCCGGCACCGATGCTGCCTCACCCAGACAGTGCCTGCATGGGCAGAGGGCACTGAGCTGAGTCTCTCCTAGCCCACGTCTGTGCATGGCAAACCCTCAGCTCTGCAACCTGAGGGACTGCTCCAAAGCCCCATTTTGCAGCGAACCTGCTTTGCACACATTAGGTCAACACATCCAAGACAGAACACATCTTCTCCACCCGGGCAGTGAAGAACGTACGCAGCAGTTCAGATGGCAGTCAGAGAACAATAACTTTGAGTACCTACAAGTTGCAGTGATTGAGTATGGGGCAAAGGAAAAATATCACACCTCTGTGTTAACAAATGGAAATAAGATGCAATCCACACAGCAGCACAAGGCATTGCTCGGAAGTCTGTTTTGCTGAGTATCAGCATGCTTGCAAACACCCCTTCCCCAGGGGCACAAATGTCAGTGTATTTACTGTGACTGCCACATCCCAGTATCTCTGCACATCTCAGCAGATAGAAGAAGATCCACTTCATTGAGATGCTGATGTCCACAGTAACACATGGATGCATTTCTCCCAGCACTTCTACTAACTGTACATTATCTACATATGCTTCCGCATTCATATCATCAATAATTACTGACATCAACACAATGCTAATGAGACACACTCTGTGAGTGCATGTACATCACTGAGCAAAGAGCATTTCTGCTGTACTTAGGCAGATCTCTAGTGGAGCAATTCCAGCAGCAGTCTGATACATTAACCATTTCTTCCAACACCAACCTGCTGCTCCGTGCTTGCTTGGAGCCCTGCAGCACAGCATCACAGCTCCTGCCTCTCCTAGCACCATACCAGTGAGGAATATCCTTTTGCCTCCTGAGCCATCATAAGCTGAAATCAGTAGTGGTTTATATGGCTGTGCTGAGCTGGAAAAATTGGTACTGTGCCCTATTCCTACAGCAGCCACCCAACCAGACCTGTTGCCTTGTGCCCTCCTGGTCCACGTGAGCAGAAACACTCAGGAGATGGGAATGAGATGTACTGTCACACCAGCATCAGGCCCCTGCAGGGATACTGCTGTAACAATTAAAACACCAGCTTCCTTCCCACAGTCAACTGACAAACAAATAGGCTCCTGCAATCAGGCATGAGTGCTTCTGAGCTTATTTTTGTAGCTCTTCAGCATTCTTTACATGTCAAGGTGGCAGACCATGTCCTCAAAACAAGCAATAACGTCCAGACAGCTAGCAGCCTGCTGTGGGCATGGGGACGGGAGCAGAGGACATGAAAGGCTAGGTGTGTTCCCACACAGGGATCTGCCTACGGTATCCACGTCACACTGAAGAACCCAAGACTGCTGTCACTATGTTGAAACCGTTCCCCATCAGCAGCTGGGGAAGGAGAGATGATGGGATGGCAGTGCTTAGACTGCAAAGTAGTACAGAAGCATCCCCACCTATGGAAGGAGGAACTGGGGTACAGAGCACTGAAAGCATTTGCTGGGTACTCCCAGCAGACAAGGCCACGTGGAGAGGGAGTGTACAGTTCCCAGCATAGTGCTCTCCCTGCCCAAGCCAGGGCTCAGAGCTCTCCCCAGCACAATCAAACAGGTTGCAGGCACATCATCAGTGCTGAGCTCCACTCAGAAACATTCTTGTGTGCTTGGTGCAGGAGACACAGCTCTCTTGCCCCAGGCACTGATCTGTATGGCACTCACTCACACATATTTTCCACTGCTCTGTGATGTAGGGCTGTAAACTCCTCTCTGGATGATATCCCATAGCCCAGCAAACAAAGGGACCTTGCAACTGATGTTGGCTCCTCATCACCAATTTGGCAGGGAAACTCCCTGCCCAGGGCCAGTGTGCCAGTCCCAGAACAAGCTCCAAGCAATGGCAATTGCATATCAGCTGAGCAGCCCCATGACACAGCTGCTGATTATCTGTAACAGCTTGGAACTGGCAGCATGGAGTAAGAGGCTTGACAGGCCTACTAGAAACTTATTACCATAAAAACAACTTCTTCCTCATATATTCAACCCAAAGCCCACTGCAAGCAACAGAAAGATGTTGTCCTGGCAGCTTTAGATGCTCAAATTGGAGATGCTGGTTTGGACCCACATTTTCTTCTCCTGTATTTTGGACCAGTCTGGTCCCCTGACCAATGTGAACTTAACATGACCCATGAGAGTGCTAAAAGAAAGAGACCTCTACCACCCAGCACAGCAGGGCAAGCAGGAGAGAATGAAGAGAGCAGAGAGCTGCAGGCAGCAAGCAGAAGAGTCATATAATGGACAAAACAAAGCAAGAAGGATGAAATGCACCGCTTTGCTTGTCCTGTGACAAATGCCTGCGGCTCAGCTGGCAAGGTGACAGGAGGAAATGGTCCCATCAGATTCATCCAAGGACCTTTTGTTTCCCAGGCTGAGCTCTGAGTGGTACGCAGAATGGAAAGCAGACGGACTTGTTTCTCCTCCCACCTGAGCTCCAAGAGCTTCTTGCATTCAGAAAAGGCAAATGTCAAATTGGCACAAGATTTTGACTTTTCAGTGTAGACCAAGAAGAAACTGGGAAGATTCACGCACACATGGAAAACCAGAAGGAAAGAAAACGGAGGGCAAGGAAGCAGGGGGGAAAGCTAGATCAAGGGCTGAATTTTCTAAGGCACTCAGCAGCCAGCAGATCTTTTTGTTCTCAAGGCAGTGGTGGCAGAACAGTCTGGATTACTCTTGGAGACAGCTGAGCTTTTTCTTCTAAACTTGCCCCCTCCCAGTCCACATCTAAGGTGAAGATTTCACAAAGACCAGAGCTGTTTGATTTGAAGATGTAATCCTGTGGACAACGCTGAAGAGCACGGCTCAGGTTATCTGAAAGACACTTTGAGAGAGCCATGGCCTGCACTAAGGCTGCCACCTGGGAACACGTGCCAAGCCCAGCGTGCTTAAAGGTGACCTGGCCATCCTCCTGCAGGATCCAGCCTCTCAGCTACGTGGCGTTGCCCTGTTTGGCAGCTGATTGTCTTTGCAGAACATGAGGGAAAATATAATCATGGTCTGAAAAACTCAGGGGTAAGTCAAGCATACAGCACAGCAGCTGATCCCAGGAGATGATGAGGCCAGGAGCAACCCCAGTTTACCTCCAAGGGTTAACAAAAGAGTCCAGGTCAGCTGGGAACTGGATGAACTCTTAATGGCTACAGAGGGGGAAAGAACAGGAGGCCCTGGAGGGAAAAAAAAAGTTTGGAAGTGGTAGGAGATGACATTTAAGAGACCTCACTGCTACTTAGATCTCTTATATACCCTATAATTGGACAAGGAAACTGGAGTGACTCCAGGTCCTTTGGGTCCCTTTGAGAAAATAGCTCAAGCAAACAAACAAAAAACAACAAAACAAACAAACAAACCACCAAACACAAGAGGATTGACCCGTCTGATGTTGAGAGCAGATGCATCAGCAGAAAGGAGCCCCTGGGAGCCCCACAGTCCAGTGTTCTGCTGATGTCCACTGGCTCGCCTGGCGTTGCTGAAGGGCATCAGTGCATTGCTTGCTATTTTGGACACAGACCCTTTCCTGTGGTCATGTTCTGGGGCAAAAGAGTTGCACACATGTCTGCAGTTAGCACTTGGTGCTTGGTTCACAATGCAGCTGTTGGGGGAATGAGTCGATTCCCTGCCGCAGACAGGGGGTTAGCCGGCAGCTCCCTCAAAACAACGAACAGGAGATGCGCTGCAAAAAAGCACAACAGAATATGGAAGGGCTTCATTTTGGAACAAAAGCTATGACCAGCTCCAGTGGAGCCAGGAGCAGATTCTACTTGGAACAAAAAAAAAAAACCCTTTTTGCTGGCGTCTGTAGTGAAAGGAATGAGATCTGGGTCTTCTTAGTGAATTGCTGGGTCTGGGAGTGCTTGAAAGGTTTCCTAGAGACAACAGTGCACTGCATGGAAATATTTTCCATTTGCAATAGCACTCCTACCTCGTTCTTCTCAGTGCACCAACCTAAGCATGACCTTTTGGGGTCTGACAGCTAACAACCAGTCCTGGCTCCTGCCACTTCCTTTCCAGCCTACGATGCCAACTTCTTACAACTCTTAATCAAGATTGCAAGTCAGAAAGGGCTCAAATATTCCCTGGATATCAAAACTACCTTACATTATAAGAAGCGTAACATAGATGCTAAATCACATGCCTCAGAGTTGACATCAATAACAGCTCTTGCAAATTATCCCTGGTCCTACTTATAGGCAGTTCTTCTGCCTTCCTTGGAGTCAGGTCTCAGCAGCACAGCAATTTCTATTTCCTATATCTTAGCAATTTTCCCAGAGAGAATGGGCAACATTATCTTCCCCATTCAGATTATATGAAATACCATTAAAATATATAATAAGTGTTTGTAGTAAAAACAAAAAGCACACACCAGAAAGAGTCAGGAAGTGTCAGGGCTTTGGGATTGTCTTCATAACTCCTTCCTGTCTTGCTCATTAGCCTGGACAGAGCATATGTCTCAGTTTCCCTCCAGCAAAAGGAGATAAAGGAGGAACATAACTTTCCATTAAATTCAGTGAGTTTGCTACCAGGGACACCAAAGTACACATGTGCAAGTGAGTGGGCATATATGTTTATTCTGCATTTATCTGGCACCAGGCCTACTCCATTCATATTTAGGTGATTAATCATTAATTATGTTAATTTATTAATAGTGCTAAAGGTCTTCAAGATGGTAGAAAATTCCCTGGCTAAAGAAGTTACACAATGATGTCTTCAAAACAATGCTATAAGCATTTAAGTAGAGGATTTAATTCTCCCTGAAAATTACATCAAGCAACGAGACGACTCAGATCAGACTCTTGGAAAGGGACCTACTAATTAACTTTGTGTAAATTAATGAGCTTCAGTCAAGATTTGGAGACTTTAATAGCTAAATGCTAGCTTTTGTACCGACAGCTCCCAGACAGCACTTTGAAGTGGCCTGCCTCCTTGAAATGCTCCAGGATCAGAACCAGCAGCTATGATTTGCCTTACAATGGTACAGAAGCCCCCCACCCCCAGATCTGAGCCCAGTGCTGCCATGCACTCAAGGAGAGACTGAAGAGGTGCCAATCTAGCTAGATAAGGTGGACATAGGGGTTGCATGAGAAACTACCAAGGAGGGCAAGGACAATTTGGGCTCTGTTTTCCTGGGTGAAGCTGCTCGAGTCCAGGCTGCTGCCAAAGGCACTGCTCTGCCCGCCGCCAGTCCTCCAGCACAGCCTTTGTGCCCACTGCTGGGCCAAGTTCCACAGGGCAGGGCTGGGATCCAGCCGGCTGCGAGCCACTCTGCTGGGGCCACTGCGTGGAAACGGGCTTCCTCCTTTCCTCAGCCCAGAAACAAGCTCTACTCATCCCACCATGCAATGGGATCACAGTGGCAAAGCTGTTTACCTGTATTTAAATTAATATATCTGCAAAATAAAACCTGTCAATGCAAAGCACTTCCTGTCAGTATGACCACGCATAAGGGCTTCTACTGCTTGCACGGCGCTGGCACATAAACCTCCCGCAGTTCAGCCACAGCTCACAGTGGTGGAACGTGGGCAGAGCTTCGTCCTGCCACACTGCTGGGTGGGGAGCAGGCAGAACACAGTGTCAGTAGCAGAGCAGCAAAGGAAACACTCGTTACTGCGTGAAACACAGAAACTAAGAGTGCTGCCATTAATTATAAAAGAAAATCGGAGCTGGGTTGCTACAGCCTAAAGACAGATGAAGGGGAAAACAAAACAACACACCAGGGGATTTTACAGAGGCCACCGGACATGAGCACACCCTGTGGTCCTGTCTGTCTGTCCAGCTGCACTGCTGCAGCCCAGCTGACCGCAGTGGGTCTCCCTGCAGGACTGCAGTTGGGCAGGAAATAGTCTTCCCATCCCACAAATATCTTACTGTTCTGCATCAGGATGATACCAAGAGAAATGAGCCCCAAAACATGCTTCTGCTAAGGAAAAGCAGTCCTCAGTACACATCACATAAAGCTCCACTCCTGCTGGAAACCGGTTCATAGCAGACACAGGAGCATCAGTTCTGTTAGCAGTGAGCACTTCCTGGTTTTGCTGCTCCTGGCAGTGTTTGCAAGGCCCTCACGTACCATGCCATGACTGAGATGTGGGAGGTCAAAGCTTGGCTCCAAGATATGCTTCCTCAGGCTACAATTCTCAATGTGCACTCAATCTGGATGCCTACAGCCAGCACGGACACCCATTCTCTTGCCCTTTTCTGCTTCAATGCTGGTAAAGAAAAAAACATTTTCTTAATGAGAAGTGTTCACACCAAGGAGTGCAAACTGGGACACGCTGGGTTTGCACAGGGCAGAGAATGGGCTGCGGGCACCTCTCCTCCAGCACCCAGTTCATTGCAGCCCTTACCAGCAGGAACTCACAAAGGCCATAGTTGCACCGTGACCCATTTGCAAAGCCCCTGCTGATGCCCACCCTCCACCCAGGCCTTCTACCACCTCCTGGCAGAGCAGACTTCCTTGATTCATTTTCTCCCTTTGCTTGCCACCTCACAGCTCTTTACCAGGTTTTTGTAGGTGGTGTCTCAATACCTAATCGTGCACACCACCTCCTGCATTATCTGGGTCCTGAAAGCCACCCCACAATAAGCATCCCTACCAGAAAGGTCAAAGATAAGAAGAAGGTCCCTTTGTGCTCCATCTCCCTGCCTAGGTTTCTTAGAATCTAGCTGCCTTCAAGAGAAGAAAGAAAACAAACAACTGCAAAAGTCCCAGCACTGACTCTTAACGCCTAGGTGAGAGGAAGAGGTTGCCTAAGGCATGAGCAGGACCCTATCCCTACATGCAGGGAAGGCAAAGGGCAGCACTTAATGCACTTCTGAAGGTAGCTCTGCAATCACATCTGCAGGCCAAGCAGGTGATCAGCCTGCACAGGAATATATGTGCAGGACAAGAGAATCCACTCACAGCCCTTAAGAGGTAGTGATGCATTGCACTAGTGCACTTCTAACTGCTGCAGGCTGGCAGAAATTCTATGAACTAAAAGGGCATTCAAAGTGAGACTGATTTTGGTGCTAAGAGGCAGTACAAAGCCTGATCTACCTCCAGACCCCATGCTGGGGCTGGTGATGGGCAAAAGAGACAAGCCTTTCCCAGGACAGGACCCAAGCACTCAGCTAGCATCCAGGCTAAAGGCACAGAGCAAAATTCACTAGTCATTACCAGCTCTGAGCTTAGGAGGGGCAGCTACAGGGGACACAAACCAATTACTGTAACTGGGCAAAAATAACCTACATTTAACCAGTGATAAACTGGAAGCTACTCTGATGACAGCGGATGGAGAAGTAAGACCATACATACTGAATCACATCTCCAAGGCTCTTGTATTTTAAATGTGCTTAACTTTTTCCATCACAGCTCCTGCAGCTTAGGCCAATAGTGACAGTTTCAGGAAATCCCATCATTGTATTTTAACAATGATGAATTGGTTAATACCTATAACATGCTTTGCCAGTGTAGATTTGCACAGGCAGCACAAATACTGCTGCTGCTTCTCGACAAAGAAAGCCCACAGAACACACATTTAGATGATAACTAGAACAAAACATAGATGTCTCTGCTAGTCAAACTACCTGTCCTCTTCCTCTCTCACTAGGAATGGAGATGAAGAACATGAACATCCAGAACAGACAGACTGGCATGTGTTCATCACATTTACAGGTGCACACATTGTCCCTGCAGGGAGGAGATTCTGCATGGCCCCTAGCCATACACACTGCCTCATAGAATCATAGGAGTTGGAAGGGACCTTAAGAGATCATCAAGTCCAACCCCCCTGCTAAAACAGGTTCCCTACACCAGGTAAACACTCAGTTTCCCCTTCTACAGTGTGAGGTTGATGGAGATTTTGTAGGTCTTGACATTTTTGTAATTGCTGCATTTTCATGTTCTGTTGCTTTTTCTTAATTATTGACTGGGCATATAAATACCATCTGCCCAAGGCTACAGCACAGAAAGTCAAAGGCCCACGTCACTGATTTATGAGACCTCCATTCAGTCCAGTTTGCCTCCTTCTGTAGTTCCCATGGGAAAAGTTGCTTTTCATTTCCTTTCCAAAAATCTCCTGTATAGTATGCCTGGGAGCTGCTAAACCTTTTTTTTTTGCCTTTGCCACAGTTTTCTCCAGCAACATGAGCTGGATGGGCTGCTTCTCCCTTCTGCTGCATTGAATTTGGTAAAGAAGCAAAGATGCCAAGTTAATAGGAAAAATGAGCATTGTATTTTTACTTATGAAAGTGGCAACTAGGTTAGAAACTTTGGTGATCCAAAATAATACACAGTGCTGAAGAAGCAATCAGCACACATAAACACTAATGGAAAGCATCCTACTGGCACATAGCACCCCTGCTACTGTATGCAGCTGTTATACCACCACCTATAGAAACTGAAATATCCAGTAACCTTCTGCTCCCAGAAAAAATGCTGCTGCCAGAGGATGGGATGGAACTCATGAGAACCCACTCAAGCCTATGAAAACTGACAAATGTCTGCCTCGGTCTTTTTGCTTTAAAATCAACCTTTGCTTTAGCTCTCTATTCCCCAAGTAAATCCATTCCTCAGCCCTCCCTACTAGGCTGCTACACAGTGATGAGAAATGCCTGCATGAGTTGTTTCAGGACAGAGATTATGATGCATCTGTAAGAGAAGGGACTCACATTCATGTAAGTGACAGCTATTACAGTGAACAACCAACCAAAGATACCAGAAACACTAACTACATGCCCTGGAAACTCCTACTTGGGTCAGCAGATTTACTCAGCTCCATACACTAATTTGATGATATAGAAGTTGTACATCTTTCATTTGCAGGCATACATGAGATTACAGTTGATCCTAGTTAATTAATAAAATAAACTGTGCAACAGTACTTCTGAACTTCGTGGGGGACTGGAGCTAGGAGATGCTGCAAAAAAGACCAGACTCCTATCTTTGCAGTTCTAACCATCCAGACCCTGGACACCTTCTGCACTGATGTGAGTGCTCAGTCTGAACTCTGCACGACAAAGAGCAGAAAGGTCACCCTATGACTAGTGACAGCAGGGCCACAGTGTGCTGTGCCTGTGCACTACCTGCTGAGACAGTGAGACACAGAGGGCTCAGGCAGGGCTGGCATTTGCCATCAGTTAGACCCTTGAGACCTCACTGATTTCAACAAGCTCCCATATGCAATGTGAAACAAATGGGAGTTTATTCAGTCCTGCAATATGCAAACTCAGCTTCTGCCACCATTTAGCTGACAAACATGGTAGAAGTATGTACGTTTCTTTACTTCCTGCACAGTGTAAGTTAAGAAGGAGAAAACAGATGCTCAGCAACGATCTCTGCTCACCTGCTGAGATTGATGGTTGGATGCACAGCTGAAAACTACAGTGGTGCCTTACAGACAGACTAGTTTCACTAGTTTCCTCTTCCATCTCCTGCCACTTGCACCTGCAAAGTTGCTTGCAAAAGCCCTGCAGTCCCAACTGGGTGCTTAAGGAACATGTGTCTGGCTGTGTATGTGGACACTTCTGAGCTCACTCTGCAAACCACTTTGGATAGTCTAAGCTGAAATAGTGTCCTGGTAACAGAAATTATACTGATAGTCTTCAGCCATCAAAGAACTATGCTGCGTTTAGGCCAACTCTGCATCCCACATTTACCCTTCAGCTTTGCAAGCTGATAATTTCAAAGAGCTTTAGCAGCTGCATCGAAAAGAAGAAAAAAAACCACAGATGTATGTGAGGCAGAAAACAAAAGTGGCATAAGCCATTTGAAGGCAGACAGTGGCACACAAAGCATCCCAGTGGTTATTTCCCTGTATGCAGTGTCACAATTATGAATACATAAGACCCTTCCAGTTCCAGTGCAGTCTCTGCTGCTCTCATACACAATTAGAGGCGCTGGTAGCACTATTACACATGCTGACAGCACCAAGATACTCTAATCAGAACTAAGACTCTCCTCTGCCAAGCTCTGCACTTACTCTAATGGTGCTCATCACCTGGGGTACCACAAACCTACATCAATCAAGTTACGCAGTGGAAAGCAACTGACCTACATGTCAGAATCCTATCAGGCCAGGGCTGGTGAGGTGGCCTGGACAACCATAGCTGGCTCTGTGCAAGATGACAGAAAAATGCTGAGACTGTTTTTGGCTAACAGTGAGAAGTGTCACACCCCCAGCTGAAGAATTTGGGGAAATCTCTGCACAATGAGAGTCTTTCTGGGGTATTTCCAGCAGAGAAGTCGATCCAGACTCTGATTATGAATGAAATCAAAGGACAAAATAAAAAATAAAAAAAGACCTCCCATATTTTATAATTTTCTGTCTCAGGCTGGTAATTTAAACAGGGCTAGTTTGAAAGGTACTTCCCAAAAGCCTAAAGTCCATCTGTGCTTGCCCAAGCTCAGCTCCTCTATAAGATGTGTATACAGAAACTAGATCTGTCCTGAAGACAGCAAATCCCCAAATACTTGAATTTCAGACTTTACTTCTGGGTCAGAGCAAGTGAATTTGTGTGCATCTGCATGAGGCAAGGACCTGCACTGCTCTGCCTTCCTTGTGCTGGTAAAACGTCACTTAGATAGTTCTGCAGTGGCTGCACAGACGAGCACAAGATGGAATAACTGGCATGGGAATACACTGTGCCTTACTTCTCCGGGGTGATACATGTGGTAGTAGGCTACAAGGTCACAAGAAAGCTGTTTTGGGCCTCACCTCATCTTGGAGTTCACGTAATAATGAGGTCTCTGCACTTGGACTTACCTCCACTGCAGAAGAAGGTGCAATTGGCTGTTCTGTTCTTTGTGCAGGGAGTTTGATGTGGGCCATCAGCCACAAAGGTTGGACACTGAAAATGAAACTGGACAGTGCAGCAATTAAGTAGGAGCACATTCCATATGCAGCGTGGCTGGTTTGTGCTCTCTTGGAAGGAGCAAACAGGATACTGTCTCACTGACCTGCAGGGCTGCCCTTCATCTCCCAACTGCTCAAGCTGCAGATCCTGCATTGGCAGAACCCTTGTCACCCCCACTACATGCACATGCATGGGGCAGGAGGACATGAGCCAGCCCTCTTGCACCAGCTGGCTTCTGCTCTCAGATAGGAAGTTGATAAAAATCTTACTTGGCTACAGAAAGAAAAATCAGATTTCAAAACCCCTGCCAAAAGGCCTCCAGATCCTAGCAGCAGTCCTGGCACTAACCCTTGCCAGAAGGCAGGCTCCTTCCCAAGCTGCAGCCAAGGCAGACACCAGACATTCTGGTTGTGCCTTGTCAACTCCTGGAGGACTTTCTCCCCTCCTGAGCTATTGCTTATATTCTCCTGTTAACGCTTATTTTATCTTGGGATCTATCACATGTCAAGTCTGCTTTCATCAATAACTGGGCTTGGGGGGGTGGGGGGGTGGGAGGGGGACAAAGGGAGGAGGGGAGTGAGAAAGGAAAGCTTAGGAAAAACTGCTGCCTTGAGTTAATATGCAGATCCACTGCAAAAGATGAACAGAGAGGAAAGCAAAAAAAAGAAATCTAGTGCCAGGCTGGGTGGCAAAACCCACCACATCTTAGCAAAGCACTCAGATTTCTGAGGGAAAAGCCAGCTCCACAGTTTGGGCTCTCCCAGTTCCAGGTTCCAGCTCCAAAATCCTGATTCCAAGGACTTCTGGAAGAGCAGATTTTTACCTTGACCTTGCTCGTTTGCCTTTCACTTGCTGCTTAAATTTGGTGGCAATCTCTAACACATGGTTAGGGAACAGCCTGTTCTCAGGGAATAGATTTTGTGTTTCTTGGAAGTCATCAGATTTGTCTCGACCCCTCAATACATGTACTGTGCTGCCACAAAAGCTGCTGTGCAGCCAATTAACCAAGCCCTTCCAGAGCCCTTGCCTCTTTACAACACTCCTGTCCTGCTCCCACTCTACCAACGGAACATGCAGAAAACCTTGCAAATGGTCCCAAGCACAGGACTTCCAGGCAGGATCTGGGCAACCCGTCCTCCCCTGCATGCTGGCTGCCACACATGCAGCATGACCCAGAACAGGGCATGCTGCCCGGGGATAAGCAGGTGCTCTGTGCTTTTCATCCCCCTCTCCTCTTTTCTCTCTGCATCCTATATCAGTCTGTGATTAAATCGAGCCTGTTTAACCGCCACAGCCAGATGTGGGGACCCTGTTCATTATAGAGAAAAAGGAAAGAAAAAATGGCACGTGGTAACAGTTGTCTGCATGTGAAACATGGCCTGCAGTCCTCTGTATACCCTGAAGCCATAGGATCCTTGCTTGGGGTGTGGGAACTCATTTTATCAGGCCTTCAAAGACACAGACAAAAGAACAACACCTTTCTGTAGGTGAGGCTGAGGAAACGCATATTGTGTGAGACACTGCATGCCCTCCCAGATCTCAGCCTTCCTTGCCCAAGGAGGCCATTCCAGCACAGACCTAGTCTTACCCATGTCCACGAATCAATGGAATCCTTGCTACCCTAGCCTCACAGATCCTGTTCCTCTGGCCAAAGCAGAGGGTTTCACAGCTGCAGAAAGCTTGCTCCATGCCTGCCCCTGGAGCAGCCTTCCCTGTTCCTCATCACCCTGAGCTCCAGTGAATGCTTTCCATCATGCTTCAGTAGGTGCCCTATTGCAATCACCAGACAGGATCCCTGAGGGGACCAAGGCTGAGAGTCTCCCGGGATTTGCACAGCAGAGGGTAGGTGAGTAGAGCCAGCAGCACAGCCAGGGTAATCCAAGAGGGCTTCAGACTCAGAGAGGAAGAAGTGGAGACGCATGGGAGGAAGGGAGGGAGGAGAACAGAAAGGAGATGATATCCGTCCCAATGCCCAGCACAGGGAGATGAGCATACAGTGAAGCCTATCGTTGCCTCCCAGCTGGCCTGAGCCTCAGAGACACGCTTGTGGGCTGCGGGCCGTTGAGAACAGGGCTGTCATCTCCATGAGGCTTTATCAGTGGCTGTTTCTTCTTTCTTTCTGTCTTGCTCCCAACTCTTGATTTCCAAAAAAGGTGGAAAGTGTCACAGAATCAGCAACACATCCTGAACAGCTGGTGCCACCCTCTATCTCTGCCTCACCCCTTGTCCCTGCTGCTTCTGGGGCCCCCAGAGAAGCAAACTGCTCAGCCTGGCTAACAGGGCCTGAGGAGTGATGCTACGCCACAAGTCTGGAGCACTGCAGACCTCCGGTGGGATTCAGTTCATGGTTCCCACTAGGTTTGATTGATTCAAGACTTCTGTAGACTAACAGCTTTTGGATCAGGCTCCTGGATAAAAGACCAACTGGAGGGAAAAAAAAAGGAAGCTTTCCCAGCTTAGCCTTATTCCATGATACGATCTGGAGACTTTTTTCTTTTTGTCTCAAGGAGGTGAGAATAGGTGGGAGAGGGTAAGGTTTTTCAGCACCCAAAACCTTTCACAGAGCAGCTGGTGTGAAGATAGTCTTACATTTCCAGTGTTACTTCTGTATTTCCAGGATCTCATTAGGAAGAAAAAGAGACTTTCATCAGACTCCAAGCTACAATTTACAGATAGAGGCATTTCCTTGAAGTGCTTTGCTAAGGAACACCAACATTTTCAAAACAATAGATTTTAACAGGTATTTAGAGGTGATGGTAATCCCACTAAACCCCACTCTTGCAGAGCTAGGCAACTGCTTAGCATTACAATCCTCCCAGTCAAATCACTGGTGGTTCTTAGGCTATCTTACTCCATTTCAGAGTGCACAAAGTTGCTATATTCAACAACCAGCAGCCTAGACAGATCCAAACGCTATTCTAAACCCAGTGCCACAGTCAGTGCAGCCAGAAGAACACAGAATAGCCTGTGCTATGTCCCCCACCATTATGGAAGGCACCTCAAAAAGCCAGTAAAGCTTCTCAGTCCAACCCAGGATGGTTTTAGCAAGCAGCATCCAGGTGTGAGCCCCAGCTGAGGATGTGGGCTCTTCAGAACCCATCCAAACAGCTTCCCTGACCTGCGGAAATGAGAAGAGTTCAAAAGAGATATTCCAAGCCCAGTTGGGATAAGCAAATTCGCAAAACTGTAGCTCAGAAATTTCCAAGTTTACATTCTACCCACTCACAGCATAGCCCATCATCTGCAGGAATTGCTTTTGCCGGCCCCACATGCCCCCTGCCTGGGGACAATACAAATGGCTTTGCCTTGCTCAGCTGGAGGAGACTGCCCCAGCCCAATCCAGAGAGTAGCAGGATCCCAGCACCCATTTAGACCTCTGCCTGGAGGAGCAGGATTCCTCCCCCACCCCCCTACCCTGGAAGGGCAACACCCACTGTGTGGTTTCCTGAAACAACAGATATTTGTCAAAGACAGCAGTATGAAATGCAAAGGTGGTAAGTGGTCTCTGCTGAGCTGTGCATGTTGCCACTGCTCATGCTCTGAGGTAAGGGTATCACCCTGTGGGACCAGCAGCAACAACCTTGCTCTTTGCAAAATATCAAAGGCATGTGCAATGCAACTCTGGCTCAGAGCAGACATGGCTTCCTCTGGCAGGCTGCTAGTCACAGAGGAAAGTGTGCAAAAAGCAGGGAGGAGACATTGTCCTGGCCTAACTTCACTGCTCACATCTGCATTACCAGTGACAGAGCCCATCTTGCCGTGCAGCACCTCCTCCAGTAAGGAGGAGACATCTACAGGTCAGACAGATGCTTGAGGTGAGGAGCAGGCTGCAGCACCAGGACACGTTCTGCTGAACATGCCATTGGCGCTCTCTGCCACTGCTGTGGAAATACTGATTTACAGCATACTCCATAGCAAGGGGTTGCATCAGTGCTTGCTGCATCCAGCATCTGGCATGCCCAAGGTGGCTGCAGACAGTTTGACAGAGCAAGGATGGTGACAAAGAACAACAGGACTGGGCATAGAGCTTATGCACTTCAGAACAGCACTAGCTGTATCATCTCTAAGGATCTGGACAGCAGATCTGATTCTGTTCCTCTGCCTGTTCTTTCTGCATCTGTTGATCCTCAGTAACCAGCTCAGCCCATCATTACCTTAAAGTTTGAGGCAAACAGAAGGAACAAAATGAACATCCACTGAGTCATTGATGAGGCGGGAAAAGTCAACCAGGGATCTGCAATAGTCACTGGCAGCACAGGCTCTGGACAGCCTGGAAGTGTGGGTTTACATGCTTGTTGGATTAGATACGACACTGACTCAAACACAACTATGAGCTGGTAGGATGAGAAAGAACAGTTTTTGCATCCATTACCTAGCATTACAATAAAAGGCCCAGTGGCTATCAACCATCCCACGCCCACTTTAACCAGTAAACATTCTCTGAACAACAACAAGAACAACAGCATTATCTTCCAGACAGAGCAGAGCCTTGACATGTCTAGGAGCGCACTGCACCCTTGAGAAGCTTAACTGCATTCCCATGTACAGAGGCACACCTTGTTTCCTGCTCTAACTCCACTGACCTGCACTTCCAGCACCAGGGTGGTGTTTTGCTGATCAAAGAGCCCTCCACCACTCAATGCTCTCTCCCCCTGTGGTTATTTGTAGGCTTGACAAAATGGCTTCAAGCTTTACTCAAAACTCCATGGCTGGAATGCCTAACTCACACACTAGATGCATCCTGCACTCTGGAAACTCCATCTCCTATTTTCAGAGGTATCGTGAACTCCAAATGTAACCCCATAGAGCTGTGCAGATCCCCATCCCACAAGCCTAGACAAGGCAGTACTTTCCGTCAAGACATCAGCCTCCTACACCAGCAAGCAACAAGTCCACAAGGGTATTACTTCATACAAGTATATTGCCAACAGTAACACCGCTGCTGCTTTAGAGAGAAGGGTATTTGTCAATAGCAGCAAAGTGGCTATAGGCTCTCTGCATTTAGGTCGTGATCTCTGGAAGCCATAAACCAATGTTCTTAGAAGAAATGTTCTCAGATGGGCAGCTTATTCCATCCTTGTCCTTCTCCTGTGTATCAAGTGCTCATCAGTGTCATACTATGCAACAACCCTTAGATAGCATCAGTCAAGGGACTTGGGGACTTACTTTTCTGAAACAAATGGGCACAGGGAAGCTCTTGATAACACACTGACTGCAGGGGGCAGTTACTGCCTAAATGAGTTCCCTGCAAGTAATTTTGGTTTCTGACATAAACCAGTAAGAAAAGCACTTGGTGACAACATGCCCTCTGGTGGCAGTGGTACTGGGGACCTGGTGCAGAGCTGGGGGGACAGAAGCTAGTGCACAGGAGACAAGATGACCGCTTTGGAGACCTCTGACATCTCTGCATGCCAGCAGGACACCAAATGACCAAGAGTCCACCTCTCAGTGCCTGAGGCTGCAATGGAAGCAAGCAGCTGAATCACTTCTCTGGTCTGAAGCTCCCCTGTGGCAAGCCAGAGTCAACAGAATTCAAGAGCACAAAGGAACATTAAATGACTTAAGTCTGGCTTTCTGTCTAGCATATGCTGCAAAAATTCACCCCCCACAACATCAGCAATTACCACCTACCCACCTCAGCTGCAGCTCAGAAACACCAAGCTCCCACAGCCAGCCTCCTGCAGGCCCTACTGCTGCAACCAGCACCTCCCAGTTCAGAGCTGACAAAGCCTTGGGCTTTCCCCACCTAAGACTGGAAAGTTACCCTTTCCCATCATTCTTTTCACAGCTGAATTTCAACAGGCTTCACAGCTGGAGAAGCTGTGGGACTGTCAGATATTCAGCTGTAGCTCACTGAGGTTTAATATGTTTGTCTGGGGTGACACAATAAGAACTTGGGATTCCCAACTCCTACATCTCTTTTGAAATAATCTGCATGAAATTCTGTAAAAACATGTGAGCTTCTTTCCTTTCTCAGCTTGAAACCAATCTGAAAGTGCTTTTTGTTGCAAAAGGAAGTGTTCCAATCTCTGGGAAAACACAACATGCTCAGGAAGACGCACAGACTCCCATCATCCTGCATTTTCTTGTTTTGCTGCCAAATGACCGATTTCACAGCACTCCAGAGGAAGCTGGCACCATAAACTGGCAAACTTCTCCAGCAGCAGTGTCGATTCCCACTCCACATGGGCTCCAAAATAAGGATGTCACCCTCCACCTATGGACACGAACAGCCAGCATGGTCCTGCTCGCTTCCAAATTCCTTCCCTTTCACATCGGACCCCTGGCAACATCTTTCAGCACAGCTCCTTTTTTCCCCCCACTTCTCCCCTCTCGGCTGGCCAGTCTACTCCAGTGGCTGCAAGCAGCTACTTCTGAGCAGCTGCTGCTTCACAGACATGCTAGAAACCCTGACATCACTGAGAAGCTTGACCTTTATGGTCCACTCTCGATCCACCCAATAAAGGGAAGCCATGCATAACAGAATGATGTACTCATGCCATAAAACGGGATGCGGCACCTGTAATTTCAAGAACTTCTGCAAATATTTGGTGGATGGGAATCCTGGCAGACTCTGGACTTTCAGTTTGTAACTGAGACCAGCAGGGATTGCAGTGCTCTGGGAAGAGCCTAAGGTCTCCAGCTTGCACCACCACCAAGAGTATTTTAATGTCAGCTGATGCATTTTATCAGTTCTCAAAAGACATGCCAACACTTACTGATAGGAGAATGACACTCACAGGAGTGAAGAGAGTTGTGAATGTTCACTCAGCAGGCTGGCTGCAGTCAGGATGAGAACCAAGCGCTTTGCACCAATAACCAGAGCACCCAGCCTCCCCTAGTATCTCTCACTGGAGGGCTTTCCCTGCCATCCCCTCCCCTAAAAATCCTGATGTGCACATAGCTAGAGACAGTTTTGTTTTCTGAAGCTTATGATACTTAGGGGTTGGAAAAAAACTATTCCCAAGAGTAAAAAACAAAAACAAAAAACAAGAACCAACCAAGCAGCACAGGGCTGTGAAGTACTCTTATTTATACAACAGCTCCCACATGTGAATAAACCAAGTAATGCAGCAGCTGAAGAGTCAGATGGGGACACATAACCCTTGATGGGAATCCAGACTAAGTGACCAGTGCTTAGGTGGGAGCTGGGCAGTTCAGAAAGACTTAAGTAATGTCCTGGGAGCTGCTGACAGCTGTGGTGCCTGAGAGCCTCTGCAGGGCTTCCTGCTCCCCATAAACACTAAACGCAGAAACACAGCACCCACATTCTCTGTAACTGCTCAGCCTTTCTTCTTTCTGCCTCCTAGAGAAACGCTCCCTGGATGCCTGGGAAGACAGTAGATGCCCTCCATCCATATGGACAGAAGATAAGCATTGTGCAGTAAGGGATCTCAGTCAGCTGGGGCAGGAAGAAGCTGTGTGGCTCTGCAGATCCACGGATAGATCTCCAGAGTGGGAGAAGGGTGTCAGGTCCTGGTCCATATTCTACAGGACTGTTTCTATTTTTTAGATGAAATAGATAAATGTGTAAACACATGCAGGCAAAGATTTAAACCTAAGACTGTTTCCTTTTAGGCAAATACTACAAATAACACAGTGAGAATTGACATTATGAGAATTGACATTACAGGGTACTTGGAGACAAGAGACCAAGAAGAAACCATCCTCATGCACAAGTACTCACCAGGAATTACAGATCAATCACATGCTGCATTTATAATGAACCTTCCCCAATCTCAGCAAGATAACTCAGCTAAATAGAATCCTCATCAGCCCCACTGCACAGACAGGGGATCAAAAGGATGTGGGAGAGCTAGCAGATGGGAATAGCAGACTAAAGTCCCAAGCTGCTTGCGCCTCCAGCCCACATTACACCCTTCCATCCTGCGATGGGCTCCTGCATGCACTCTTATCTGCCTGAAATGTTTCAGTATCTACCTTGACACCGCTCATGTTGCTTTGTTTTCTTTTTGCCCCTCTTCTAAGCATGATGGCTAACACATTATATTCTACCTCAGCCTGTATTCTGATGCACAATAAGCTTATCAAGCAAAAGTACCTATCCACTTGTTTCCACATTTACACATCCTTTGTTTAAAGAAATGGAACTGACTCCATGGCAAACTTCGACCAAGGGGCATAAGCCTCTCTCTGGGATCTTACACATGGTATTGAGCCATCCATAGCTCCCCTACTGCTCCTACAGGCAACTCTGGCTCAGCCTGAGCCTCTTCTCAGCAGCATCACTACTCTTGTTTTCCGTGCAGATCTGCTAGAGTTCACACTCCTTCCTACCTAACGTGGGTCAGACGCCTCTCAGCACTTATCAGCAGGTTATAGCTTCACAGCACGAAACTCTCCCTTTTCCACCTCCTTTGGCTTCCTCAACCCCGTTAACCCACTCAGTGGAACCGAAACCTCCAGGAGTCAGCGCTCCGCATGCAGCCCTGGAGCGGCGCCCACCACAGCCTCCTGGACACCGAAACTCACGGACAAACCCCGAGGAGGTCCTCACTCACAGCCACACCAACGCCTTCACACGCGGCCACCTCAGGGCCCATGCAATACCTTCGTCAGCAGCTTCGCCTGACCCGGTATGACACCGCATCGCCCCCTCCCTCGCACCTTCAGCCGTTTAGGTGCATCCTACCTTTGATGACCAATAGCTCCACTCCCACACGATGCTTCCTCGGAGCCAGCCGGCCTCCTCCTTCCCCTCCCCTCACCCACTCTCAGCCCCCGCCCGCGGTAAGTGCCCGTTCCCCGCGGCCGCAGCAATTGTTTACGTCGCAACCCGCGGAGGGCTGAGCTCCCACACAGCGCCGGAAGCGCGGGGCGGGGCGTCCCCGTGCGGCGCTCCGCTGACCCCGCAGCTGCGATCGGTTCACGTGAACGCGCGGCGCGGACTCGGAGGTTCAGCTGAAGAGAGCTCTGCCCCGGAGCGCGCGGGGGCGGCCGAGAGGTGAAGAACCACAGCCCCCAGAGTGCCCCGCGCGCCTCGCAGCACGGCCCCGGTGCCGTGCACATGCGCATAGCGCTCTATGGCTCCAAGATGGCCGACACAGCGCCCGGCGGTTCCGGCACGGTAACGGCAGCTCCTCGTTGGGCCGCGGGGTCGTTACGAGGGCATCCCTCCGGAGGCCGAACGGAACGGTGACGGCCTACACCACCTGCGGGGCCGAACGGCTGCGGCCTGCTCGCGGCGGCCTTTAGGGGGAGCTGAAGAGAGGGAGGCGCTGATTGGCTGGATGGCTGCGCGGGGCGGGGATTAGCAGCGGGTTTTGATTGGCCCGAGTTCTTCTGCTCGGATTGGCGGAGAGAGGACCGCGGGGCGGCTTTTATTTTTTTTAAAGGGACCGTGCCCCGTGGGGGCTCTGTGTTACATCGGGGGAGAGGGGGTGGGGTGGAAGTTACTGCTCCGTGGCTGTCTGTGCGTGTATGTATGTGTATAACTGTGTAGATGCGCTATGCAGATTTCTTTATGTATGACTGCATCTGTACATATTTGTGTGCAGATGTATAGATATGCCTATATATTTAAGACTGCGTGTGTCCACACATGTGCGCGTCCATATGTGCATGTGAAGAATCTCTATTTGTAGTGTGCCCCAAAAGTAATGTCTCCTCTTCATTTCCATGGAAGCTGCAACAGCTACAATGAGCACAATAATGCTATTTGATGAAGCATAGATAGAAGACACTATTTTTCAACATGGTCAGCACCGTTGCCTGTACATTTTTGTCAGCATTGATCAAGAGCCTTCATGCAGCACTCATACTGCTGAGGTGACCCACTTTTGCTGCTGAAACACACCACCCATAGCCTCACTGTTTTGTCTCCAGAAGTGTCCAGCAAGCATCAACGTCAATGACTGCCATTTTTTTTGCACTGAGAAATTCAGTGACACTTCTTTGCTTCATGCGCATTTCTGTGTTACACTTTATTTTGTCTGGATGCTGCCATGGCAGTATAATTTAACAGAATGTTGGCAGAAGCGTTCAGCCTCTATTACCATACCAGCAACTTCATAAAATAGGAGGCATTACTTTCAGAGCAGTCCTCATGTGTATGTCTGTAGATGTGTGTGTATATATGTGTAGGTGGGTCTGTGTGCTATGTCTACAGATATGTGCTTGCGTATGTACAGTGTGTGCAGGGGAGGGGAGGACGTTTGAGCCCAAAGCGGGTGTTGGCAGCGTGGAGGCAGCCTGCCTGGGGCTCAGGGCAGGGCTGGTTCAGTTTGGGGTCTGTGTCCACAGAGGTCAGGCAGCAAGCACACGACCACGCCAGCAGATAACTACTACCTGGCCCGGAGGAGGACTCTGCAGGTGGTGGTCAGCTCGTTGCTCACTGAAGCTGGCTTTGAGAGTGCTGAAAAGGCAGCGGTGGAGACACTGACAGAGATGTTACAGAGCTGTGAGTGCCCAGTGTCAACAGTTTGGTGATTTAGGGCAAAATCACCTTGAAGTTGGTTCAAATTTGCTTTTGCTCTTTCTGTTTTTTTATTTGTTTGTTTTCATCTGTAATGTCTTACGATAATGGTGTTAGCAAAAGCAGAAGGCTTAGCAGGTGGTTAGAGCACAGCCCTGGAGTCACAGGCTTTCTGATTGTGAGCAGTTTGTCTGAACTCAGAGATATTTATCTTACTTGGTGGGTATTAGGAATCCGACTAATATATCCCAATATGAGATGCTACCAGAATAAACAACGAAGTAACAAAGTTCCAGATGTTTGGTTAGTAAAGGCTTGTAGAAGTGGGGCTATCTGGCAGCTCTGCTCTTAATTTCCTGGACGATGTGCCTAGGGTCTCTGCTTACACAGTTTTCTGACATCAATAAACGATTACATTTTGTTGTTTTTCATGCTTGTGCTGCAGATTTGCCTCTTTTGTTTGCAAAAATACCATCTGACTGTGATCATCAGTGTTTCCATACTTCAACCATCCTTTAATTTGAAATATGCAGGCTGTGAGATGCCAGATTCTGGGAGCTATTTTTCATTCCTTGCTAGATTTGCGAAAAATTCAGGTGTTGGGCTGACACAAATGGGTGGTCACTGCCTGCAATGAATATGTAATAGTTGTTTTTGGGTCTTTTTCCTCCAGATATTTCTGAAATTGGAAGGAGTGCGAAGTCCTACTGTGAACATACAGCCAGAACACAGCCTACACTCTCTGATATAGTGGTTACTTTAGTGGAAATGGGTGAGTAGCTGACTCATCTCACTAATTCCAGATGCATACATTGCAGGAGACTTGGATGTTCTGTGTTGCCATGACAGTCTGTTTCTGATGTTTGCAGTGCTTATGTGATGTCCACTGTTCTGAGTCTCAAGCAGGTGCTCCAATATTGTTGTTGTTGATGCAGTGTGTATGCATAGAGAGTACATGATTTTCTTTCTTCTTGGCATGATTCCTATTTCCTCTTCTTCTGTATTTCAGGGTTCAATGTTGAAACACTTCCTGCCTATGCAAAACGCTCCCAGAGGATGGTCATCACTGCCCGTATGTGAGAAGTCCTTTCTTTTCTTATGCAGGAAATAATTTGTCATTTCTATCTGCTGGTACCCAGGGAGCTGCTGCTTTTCTCATGGATGGTGCAGTCCAGTGCTTCAGGGCATGCACTTTGTGTTAAGGATTCCTGTAACTATGATGTAATAGGTGAAGGAGGGTACCCTTTGCCAGATCAGTTGCTTTTGCTTCAGCATCCTCATTGCACATGAAAATCCTCAAGATGGTTTTGATTCTCCTTGTGTAGGTGAGAGGAGTCACGTAAACCTTGTTCCCTTTTGAGATGCTAAACACAACCTGTAACTGTTGCTCGTGGAATGTGCTCTGTCCCTATCACAGGACTTGGAGACATGGGTCACAGCTTGGTATAGGCTAGCACTTCTTGATGCCTAACACTTGGCAGAATGATGGTGACTAATTTAGTGTGTGTGCTTTTTTAACCATAGCTCCTGTGACAAACCAGCCTGTTACTCCCAAAGCCCTAACAGCTGGACAGAACAAGCCACATCCATCCCACATCCCTGGCCACTTTCCTGAGTTTCCAGATCCTCACACCTATATCAAGACACCAGTGAGTGCAAAAAGACTTCTGTGCCGTTTGAGTTCTGTCTGAATGTTAGGAAAGGTGTATGAGTATTCTTATTGTAGTGCTGTACCAGAACATTGTTTTTGCTACCCTGGTACAATGCTTGTTGTTTGCATAATGTCCTTGCTTTAGTTTTATGGCTGATACCTGTTGCTGTTTGAAAATATGTGTGAGTTGAAGGTCAGTGCTTGCCTGTAGCACCTGCATCCCAGTTGTGTTTTGAACTTGATCTGTCTTCATTGAATCTAGTGACTGTGTACTTGTTTTCTCCTGCCTGCTCTATAGACATACCGAGAGCCAGTATCTGATTACCAAGTCCTACGGGAAAAGGCTGCATCTCAGAGGCGTGACGTGGAAAGAGCTCTGACACGCTTCATGGCTAAGACAGGAGAAACACAGAGTCTCTTCAAAGATGATGTTAGCACATTCCCATGTGAGTTATCTAGGAAGCCTGTGCTGCAAATATCTAACAGAGTATATACATGTAGTGTTCTTGCAGTTGCAAGAGGTAAGGAGGAGGCACTGAGGGATCACATTGTTTTTAGCCTTCTGAGGCACGAGAAGGGAGAGAAATGAGGGACTTTCTATTTTAAACAGACAAAAAAACTATGGGTTCACAATCAAACCTGGATGTGCAGGCTTTTGCTGATGGATCTTCTCATTCCCTTATCCCAGTGCTGTCTGAATTTCTGTAACTTTTGCAGAAGTCATTTCTTTTCTTCTGTGCGAGACGGTGGAGGTTGTTATGCTTCTCTGCCTGCAAAGCAGTAATGAGAATTCCCACCTTCCCAAGCTTGGCTGAAAGCACAGATGCCTGTGTTATCGTACAGGGGAACTAAGTAATACTTCAGCCTATGAAGCAAGTGAACTTTTTTGGAGGGTTGGGAAGGTATTTTTTTGTGTTTCTATAATGCTGTGTCCATGGCTGGAAACATAAAGGGTCCTCAGAAAATACGAAGTTAGAGACTACCATTTTTTAGGGACAGCATATTTCATTCCTGACCCCCAGGAGTGGCAGGATAAAAGAGTGCCTGCTCTGTTTAAAATCAGAAGTAACAAAAGGGTTTGGTTTCTAAGTAACTGGTTAGCTTTGTGCTTCACAGTCTCTGAGTTGATGAGCAATCTCCCACCTTGCTCACTGCGTCCTTTTCCCCAACCCTAGTGATTGCTGCCAGGCCTTTCACTGTACCCTACCTGACAGCTCTTCTCCCCTCTGAGCTGGAAATGCAGCAAATGGAGGAAACAGATTCATCTGAGCAAGACGACCAGACAGACACAGAGAACCTGCCCTTGCATATGAGCACGGTACGCCCACCCTCAGAGATCAAGGTCTCTAGGGCCTGACTTTCTTAAACATGAAACCTGGTTCTTTGTCTGTCTTCCTTGCAGCTGAGCAGAGGGGGAGAAAGTGGCAAAGTAGGTTGCATTTTACCAGATTAAAGGACTAACATTGTCATGGTTCTCTAACTTTCTGCAAAATATGTTGTATAATGAAGATATCCAATATTGGATCAAGAACTTTGAATACAACCTTTATTTTCATGTTAGAGGAGAGAGGATTGTCCCATAATTCCATGCTGCTCTCAAAGGGGATCTGCTTATATTAAAAATCTGGAGTTCTTACATTTAATGCAGCTTTTTGTTTACTTCTGTTTATCTTGGCTGTTGATTATGTTTTGCCCATGCGTTTTGTGGTTTGAACTTCTAAGCCTTGTTTAGACTAACTTTGGTTATTTATGCTTTTTTTTTTTTCCTGTGCCAGGATGATTCAGGACCTGAAAAAGAGAATGCTTCAGTATTACAGCAGAACACCTCCTTGTCTGGCAGCCGGAATGGGGAGGAAAATATGATAGACAATCCTTACCTCCGGCCAGTGAAAAAGCCCAAGATCCGCCGAAAGAAGTGAAATGTAGTCAGCTGGCTGCTAGAAGAAAGAGAAGCCCATTTCTCTGGCTGTTGTGAGGAATCACCTCTGCTGCTGTGGGTAGGAGGCATGGAGCAAGACAGGAGAGGCAGTCCGACTGAATGGCAGAAGCAGAGGAATGATCTTCGTCTGCCTGGCAAACTACACTGTCGTCATGGTTTGCAGTGCTCCCTCTTTCTCCTCTGCTTTCCTAACTTGGAATGGTGAGTGGTTAATTGCCTTAAAAATGGTGAAGGCTACTGGGTTACAGATGGGAATTGTCTCATTTGTTTTGGTTTCTTCTCAGTTTTGGGGAGATCTACTCTCTAAAGAGGCATGGGACACAAAGTGTTCTACAGAACACAAAGACATAATTTGTTTTTGTCTGCCTTACAAGCTAGAAAAGAAACTTCTGCAATGAACCCTGTTTGGCTTTGTAATCTATGGAGCATGTATTAAAAGCAAAAAATTCCAGAGAGGTTTCTTTTAATTGTTGGCAGGTAAAAGCAAACACTTTTATCAGAAAGAGTGAAGTGTAAATACAGAGCTAGGATGGGATTTATTCTGAACTTTTCTGACTGCAGCTGCACTTCCAACTTAAAAGTGCTGAGTGTGGTGTTTACCCTACTCTGCTTTGAGATTATTTTCTAGCATTACCAGTGGCAAGATTCAACGGCTGCCTCGGGCTCTTTTTTAGTTCTGTTGTTAGTTTCAATGCAACACAAGTCCTTTGAGAGTTCATGCCTTCACCAGCTGTTCTGAAATATGCTTGCTGCAAAGCTTAGAGTATGGAATAAAGCTGTATTGATTACAGTCTACAGGGCCATGCCATTGATCATGCTTTTTAATTTTGTATTTGCTCAGATACGGGCTTTTATCAAAAAAAGTTGCTCTTTTTTTCTTTGTTGTTGTTGTTCCTATTTTTCCTTAGAGGAGGACCTTTATTTCAGCTATGAAAGTGACTGTTGGTGGGATTGCTGTAATTGTTATCCAGTTTTGGAGGCACTTCCTTTAATTTTCATTCAGTCATTTACTTAGGGAAAATGAAATGCCATTTCATTTACTTGGGGAAAATATGTACAGAATTCCTGTAACAAAAGAATTCTATTATTTGGAGTCTCCCAGGCATGATACTAATACTTGGATTCTGTAGTCCTTACTACCCATCAGCTTTTTCTCATTCATGCAGGTCAGTTCTGAAGGGAAAATTGCTTTTAAGCAGTAGTCAAAACTGCACCTGTTTTAGATGAGAATTTGGTGCTGAGAGGCAGCAAAGACTGCCTGCTTCAGACTGTAAGCTTATTGCTTCCCAGGGCAGTATCTGAGTGCATTCAGTTAGAGTTGTGTGTGCTGTTCTCTTCTGTTTAGAGGAAGAATTATTTCAGCAAGAATGGAATTACTCCTGCCAAACAATTTGACATCTTTAGCAAAAAAAAGTCCTGCATGTGCCATTGCCACTTTTGCTGGTGCCTTGATTGTACAGAAAATCAAATGTACAAAGACATTATGTGCATATATATAATGTATGTGTATAAAAATATATAATTTTTTTTCTTGGATTAGTTGTTTTTCATAGTGACAATATCCCTTTCTGGGTAGGGGAAAATATGGAATGAAAATAGTAACTTTTATGTTCATAATAAAAGAATTTTTTTCTTCTACAAGCAACACTCACTGAGTCCTTAAAATTTCAGAAAGAGTGGAAAAAAACACCTGAGTGCAGCGTGAATGTGTGTTCACTGGGGACTGTTGAAGTTCTCACCAAGTCATAGGGGGGAATCACACCCCCTCCTTGAAAAGTTTTCATCAAAAGGGGCAACTGAGAGTCAGCAGCAGCATCCCATTCTGACAGCTGCAGCTCCGAAGCTGCCTTGTGTGGTTGGGAGGGTTGTGCACTCAGAATAAAGGCCGTGAGCAGCTGTACTGTGTGCGAGAGCACTTGAAGACTGAAAGTGGGAAACTGGAAGAATATATCTCGTTTTTATAGTCAAAATTGGACAGCAGATGAAATTGCTACAGATGCAGCTAAGCAGACCCAGAAAACACGAAAGCCTGTGTTGTGGTTGGTAGTTATTTCAAGTACAAGTGTTACTGAGTTCCTGGTTTTCCCCTGAGATCTGATCACCATGTGTGCTGGCAGGTTATAAATATTTATAGAAATCTCTACAGTCTGAGCTGTGTGTTACAGAAGCACCTGAAGGCAAACACCAGAACCTCTCTGTTTCACACTAGGTTTATTTTTGTGGCCTTACAGTGTGTTGGTTGCTCGCTGACTGAGAGCGACATAAATGTGCATATGGACTACGCTGGTCAGGCTCAAGCGTGGCCATCCAGTCTGGCCATTCCCAGCACTCCGTGCCCAGGATGTCTGCAGTCTGAGCTTAATGCATCTGACTGTGCACAAAGCCATTATGCTTTTTCCCAGTGCAGTGGTTCTGCACCACATGTAGATCCACACTTCTCAGCTCTCCTCAGACTGTCGTGCATTCTTCTGCTGGAAGGAGATCGGTGGAAGAGGAAACCCTGAGGAGATGGTGGTGAGGAATCTGAGGAAGGTAGGTAGTAGTGGAGTTAATGTGTTCCTTTCTGATGCCATCAAGGGCTGGATAATGGGCGTAAAGTCCCCTGCAGCGGGGGAAGCCATAAGCCATGCTGGGGAGGGCATTGCCATGGCAACCTGCCCAAGATGGCAGAACCCATACCTGGGCCTGGGGCTGAGGGAAGCAGCACTGAGTGCTTGCCTTGGCGATGCAAAATACCCAGAGAAACAGGAGAAACCAGATACCAGATCAGGTAATCAAAATTAGCAACCAGAAATGCTGCTTTGAACAGGTTTTATTTGAGGAGGCAGAGTATTGCAGGCAGATGTATCCAACGACATGATGTGCTGCAGCCACCCCACTGCTCAGTTCTCATATAAACTCAGGTAGGCCACACGGTTCCGATGCTTCCTGAATTCTCTGTCCATGATCAGCTGAAAGAAAAGAGAGCACAGGAAGACACAGAGAGGTGCAGAGAACTGCAGGCTACTTCACCAGGTGGTCTTCCTGACTCACAGTTTCAAACTGGATTTATTTTTTTCCAGCGGAGCTGCGCAGAGAAAGAAATCTGTGCTCCAGTCCTCTCACTTCTAGCATGAAAACTTATTTCTAGAGCAAACTCCCCAGTCAAAGTGTTTTTGAAGGACTGTAGCTGATTTTGCAAACTGGCATCTTCTGACAGTAGATCCCTTTGTGTTTCACTCCTCAAGCTAGTACAGCTACACTCCCAGCAGCCCAGAGAAGAAAGGATAACAGCAGATAGTGCTTAAGTAATCATCTGATTTCTTTTGTGAGAAGTGTTAAGCTGGGAATAACATCCCCTCATTCCTTGTCCGTACCTTCTGTACCTCTGTTTTTAGCATCCTTTTTGCTGGCATTGGCACTAAGGACCAATCTGGAGACCCAAACTTCATTGGCCAAGTGATCTTCTTGTGTAATCGCTTGTCTGCATCATAAGTTCCAGGACTAAAGAAAATACAGACAAAATATCTCACTTCTAGACCTGGTGTATGATGTTTGTAATATAAGAATTAACCAGACCTGCTTCAACCTATGGGGAAAATGCATTTTATGGTCCTCTAGTCATCATGTTAGGTTAAAGACGAAAGCAAAGGAGCCTTTTGAAGATTTAAAAAAAAAAAAGCATTACTGGGAACTCAGTTACATATCTCCCATTTCTGTCTTGGTGCTTCTCTCCTCTGGTACTCTTGCTTGTTACTAGAGAAGTAAGAAAATTAGTTACATTACCCAGGGAAAAATTCTTTATTCGGAGGCTTATCAGGAAATCGTGATGCCTTAGTGGAAAATGGAGCACAGTTAGGCTGGCATTTTCTCTCCTTATTCCAGAATGACTGGTATGTTCCTGGTCCAGGAGTCACACTCTGCAAGAAAGAAAAAATCAGTACAGAAGATATTCTTCTGCAAGCCATTTCTGACTGCATTTACTCAGAGTATTTAATGCCAGCTAGCTAGGCATTGCAGACCTGGTGTGCAATGCATGCCCTGGCTACAGTGATAGCAGAAAAAAAGCAGAACAAATCAAATCTGTGCTCCCTGCTATTTACCCAGTGTATCCTGTGACATCTCTTCTGATATTCTTCAGAAGCTGGGACAGTGAACTACCTTTGTTCTGTTAGTACAACTTGAGCTTCCTTGCTGATTTTGCCTCAAAATGTACATCTGGGCATGTGTGAGAGAGAGATGCAACGAAATATGTATGTACAAAAGCATGCATCAGTGTTTCCAGAGCTCCCACAATTGGTGATGGACTTCTACTCTCAGTGCTTGTGACAAAGCTATCTGTGGGGAGATCTATGACCAGCATTACTTTAAGCAGGAGGCAGGCTCAGCATGTGATCACAACTTAAAGTCTATGGTAGGACCAGCCTACGGATTCATTCAAAGCTGTGGCACTGCCTCTTTGAAGCATCCTTTTCTTACCTGTGGCTCTGGTATGAATCTCTGGGCTGTTCGGGCTCCTATCACATAGCCTTTCTTGCTCAGTGGTTTTGTTCCAAAGGAGTATCTGAGCCTGTTTTCCTGTGGTTAAAAAGCAAAAGCATTGTTTGCATCAAAGGAATAGGAGAAGTACCTGAGCAGCAGACTTCGTTGCTTTAATTTCTCACTAATTTAGAGTATTAGGTCAGCTGGAGCTTTGAGGACTGGTAAATTTAGAAGTTAACTTTTCAAGGAGATTTTATTATTTTTTTTTAATATATGCAGATTTATACAATGGTTTTGCAGGGCAGGAATGGAGTACACTGTGTCTGTCTGGCCATGGTCTTATTAGCTGTTACATATTACTTAATCATTACTACTACTCCTATAACATATGTCTTCTGTAAAGGAAAAGCTCTGAGAATAAAAAACAAACTTACCTCCTGACTCTGGTAATATCCTGTTCCTAGGAAAGGGTTTCCCGTGATGGCTGCTAGCTGGATTCCCAAGCTGCCTGGAGCATGGTGGAGAGGGAATATTTTCTGATCTCGGCATGACCCAAATGAAATTCGCTTTTGCACATCTGTGAAACCAGGAGAGGGAAATTTGATCAGTGTGACACAGCCATGTGGAGATTGCTGCTTTTCTTAGTCCTCAAGAGCCTGCTGCTTCCTGAGGTGAGCCACCCCTTGTCAGCTGCCCCTGGAGGGGCCTGTTCTTTGGATGTTTCTTGCTGCCACGAAGACTTCTTTTTCCCTAGCCTGGGTGGCTAGCAGCCCAGTTCTGGGAATATTGCTGGGGAAGCCCAGTGCTGTTGCAGATGCAGAGCCCCGTGCTCGTAGCCCCCCTTGGTGTGCACACCTCACAGAGCTCACCTCTCAGCTGCCACTCTGCAGACATGCTGCCATATCAGGAGCTTAAGGAAGTTTGTGTACTACAGTTGCTATAGATACAGGGAGGGGAGGAGTGCTGGAGGAAGTACTGGCAATAACAGACCCTGAAGTGTGCAGGAAAAGGAGCAGCTTTGATAAAAGCCCCAAGGATCACACTGTGCTTACTCTCGCACCCAGGGCCTGCGAGACAGGACCTTCACACAGTGAAATTTAGTGCTAGAGAGGTCTCTGGCAAAGCAGACTACAGGTTATGCTGTCAGGGCCCTTCACTGCGTGTTCTCTTGTGGCATAGCCTGACCTCCCATGTCATCTGCTCCCTGCCTTTTTCTCCGTGTCTGGTAGTCATGGTGTGACAACAAGAAAATCCTGGAAAAAGTGTTACAGGAATGAAATTCAGATTCTGGATTTGGGCCCATGCCTCAACACAGTGTAAAAACTATGAGAACCAAGGAGCATGAAAATAATAAGAACAAGATAAGTCAAAACAGCATACATATTAACTTTTGCAGAACACTTTAATTATCATGATTATTCTTTGAAATTTGATCAGAGACTTTTCCAGAAGGGGAATGTGTTGGTTTTTTTTGTTTCTAGACCAAAGCAAAGGCTTTGCCCAAGGGCTCCTGGAGAGCCAGGCTCTTGGTTGTTGCTGCCACCTTGCTCTGAGTGCTCCCTCATGGCACAGCACGATCTGCTCTGGCCCCCCACTTCTGTGTTTTTTTCCCCTCTGACAGACTGCCCCACTGGGAAAGTAAGAAAGCCCTGGAAAATGCCTGTCAAGGGCTGCTGAAATGCCACTTCTGGATTTGGGCCCTTCCCTGGGCAAGGATGTAAGTACAGAAAGAGAACCAGGGAGCATGAAAATATGAAGAGCTAGATGAGTCAAAACAGCATGCATTTTAACTTTTGCAGAACACTTTATTTATCGTTATTATTCCACAGAATTAGATCAGAGGAGTGTGCTTGCTGCAATAGAACTGGTGTCTTCATGCCCAGTTGCAGCAGGAGCAGCTGGAGTCAAAGACGAGACCAGTCTGGCACGACTGAACGTAGGTTTGTCCATTATTACAGTTGTAGAAGCTGCTCTTGTTGGTTGGATCTGCATAGATGCCATTGGCCTTCCCAGCACAGAATCCACTCCCACCTGAGCCACCGGTATTGCTACCTGAGCTTCCGCTCCCACTCCCGCTTCCACTTGCACTTGTAGCACTGGGAGCTGCAGTAATGGAAGGATTGGGCTGAGCTGAGGGCGCACAGCCTGAAATGAGAGCAGGAAAAGGCTTATTTTATTGCAGACAGTTTCTCAGTTCTCCCTTTCTGCCGTTGGCATCAGCAGAAAAGCTATTAAACTTGGTCCCCTCTCAAAGTCTGGTTGAGTTCACAGTTGGCCTTCAAAAAATCTGGACCCACACGCAAGTTACAAACACACTCTTTGATTCTCGGGGATCTGGAGTAAAGGGATGATTCCTGCACAATCTCTTGCTGTGGCATACCCAAAAATGTGTATCCACCAAAGCCTTAGACACAAAACTTCATGGGCCGCTGAAGCTCTGCACCAGCAGTGAGCTAGGGGATCCCCTTCAAGAAAGCCCCACAACTCAGGTTACTCACTGCTGCTTTGCTGACCAAGAGCATTCTTCAGGGTGGTAATCAGGGGATATTTGCCCTGCTTGCAGAAAGTGCCAGTGAAGTCGTCCATATCGAGAGCCCAAACCATAGCACCACCATAGTTGTTCTTCTTCAGCCAGTCAGCCTGTGTAATGCCAGGAGAGAAATCCCAGTTATTTCCAAATCATTCTACTGCAGAAGGGCTCCTGCACTGCCATCAGTACAGCTGCACTTCTCACTCGCCGTACCTTGATGTTGAAGCTCTTAATGTTGTCATAGCCAACCCATTCGCTGCTCTTGTAGGCATAGGGCACATCCTGGGGAGCATCCCAAGCCTGGGTGGCTCCAGAGTCCAGGAATGTGCAGATCTAGGAGGAGAGGGCAGAGAGAGGGAATTTAGTAACTGTCCCATAAAAATTGGTGGCTGGAATATTCCATGAATCCATGGGTTAAATTTCCTTTTAGGAAGTTTAGGAGCCTGGGTGGCTCCAGAATTCAGCAGAGTGCAGATCTGGGGAGAAGAGGAAAAGGGGGAATTTTGTTGAGTATAATGCAGAAATGGGCAAATCCAAACTAGGCTGTCTTTCTGCATTTATTCTTTAATATTTTGTTTTTAAACTAGCGCCTGAGAATGGGTTTATTTTTCTTAGACTTTGTGAAATGAGCTTAAGAATTTCCAAAACTTATCTGGACATACTGCGCATGTCACCAGGAATAGATCTAGTACAACATTCATCACTCCCCCCCCCCCCCCCCC
>VXAB01014085.1:0-27048 GCA_013399175.1 Odontophorus gujanensis | reverse complement strand
CCCCGCCCGCTCCCGCAGCCCCGGCCCGCTCCCCCCGGCTCTCTCGGCCCAGCCCTTTTTGGGGACTTTTGTCTGCGATGTGGCTGAGGGCTCCTTTCCCCTTGTTCTTCCCATAGAGAATAAAGTCAGTCTGTATTTAATGGTTATGGCGGATGTGAGGAGGATTTGGCAAATGAAGAGGCCTTTCGCTCTAAAATATTGTTCCTTACGTCGTGTGAGTCTACCAACCCACCACGACCCCATATTCTTCTCCGGGTGTCTGACTCGAATGACAAACGAGCTGATTTTTTCAGTACATCGCTGGGAAATGTAGTGAGTGATAATAGAGATTTCTCTTTCATTTTTTACGCTTGACTTGGTTATTGTTGCTTTTCTTTTCCCGTGATTCCTTCTGAGGATTAGCTCTGACTTCCCCACTATTGGCGGTCAAAGTGGCCCAAACTCTGGATGACAATTGATGGGGATCAGGGGATTGCCCATTCTGTGCCTGTAAGAACTGATTTGCGCCAGAGAAACTCATCAAGTAGAGGCGAAGAATAAAAAGCGTTTGGGGGTAAATGTATTCATTGAGAAGGGTTCTTCCAAATTGCGTCGAAGTTTTCTTAATGAAAAGTAACGCTTGCAGCAATCAACGGCTTTCTGACGGATTACAAACCTGGACGGGACCGTGGGGCTGCATTTAAAGCTCCCCGGGCTCGGGGAAGGGGGCGGCTCGCTCCCAAAGTGTCGGAACGGGGTCATCCCGGGGAGCGCGGGGCCGCTGCTCGGTGCAGATACGAGCGGTGGAAGGTGCATCGATGCCGTAGCGCGGTGCGAGCAGGGAAAGTGAAAGCGCAGCGCCGAGTAAAGGGGAATCGTCGACTCTGTACCCCGGGGACCCACCCAAAGCTCCATTTACATCAGAATGGTCATTGTGCCCTTGGGGAGAGCGAAAATCCCGCGGCTGCAACAGTCCGCCAAGAGGTGCGAGACGGGAGGGAGAAAGGGAGAAGGGGAAAAGGAGGAGAAAAGAAAGAGAAGGAAAGGGGGAAGAAAGGGAGGAGAAAAGAGGAAGAAAAGAAAGAAAAGAGAGATAGAGGAAAAGGAGGAGGAAAGAAGAAGGGAAAGGAAAAGAAGGGAAAAACGGGAGAAGAATAAAAGAAAGAGAAAAGAACGAGAAAAGCAGAAAGGGAGAAAAGGAGAAAAGAAGGAAAAAGAAAGAGAAAGGAAAAAGGAAAAAGAGGGTAGGAAGAAAGAAGGAATAGGAGAAAGACTTCGAAGGAGAAGTATGCTCCCGCGCCCCTTTTCTCCGGGGCGGCAGCGCTGAGCAGGGTCTGGCCCAGTCTCCATCCCCCTCATTTCTCTCCCCTCGAAATAAGGCTTCGGACGTTTTAACTTCGATTTTGTTAATTAGTCGAATCATTAAGGGCCGGATAGAGCGGGCCGGGGGAGGCGGCATGCAGCGGGAGGGAAAGCTTCATGCCCGGCAGGGTGAGTTCTGCCGACCTGACCATGCTGCATCCTGCTTTTCAACTTGTTTATATTTTTCTTTTTCTTCTTCTTCTTCTTCTTTTTTTTTCTTTTTATTTCTTCACTTTTTTTTTCCATTTCTCTTTCCCCCTTTCGTACTTTTCTTAAGCATCCAAAAGACACAATGCGAATGCCCCCGACATGAAAAGGGTTACACCGGGAACGGGAGCAAGGAGGGATCTCCAGTCCTTCCCCCTCCCTCCCGTGAAACCCCAAGGGCCAGAATATTAACTTTTTTCCCCCTGCATCTTGTCAATGCTATCATGGCTTTGATGGGAGGGTCTTCAAGGTGGCACATTTCTGAACTTAACCCCTTTTCAAGCTAACTCTCTACCTCCCTTGTTAGTGCCCAGCTCTGAACTTCTGAAGAGTATTTTTGTGTGAGTCAGGGTTCATTCACTCGGGGGCTTTTGTAGGACTTTCTTCCTTTCAGCCCTCAGTGTGTTACACCAATTAAAGGACGACGTGCTGTAAATGTAATGGGCCGAGCAGTGATTGTTTTTGACAAGCAACAAAACACATAGATCCACCCCTTAGATTAGGCCGTTGAAGGGAGGTTCATGCCGGTCAGTTTACTGAATAGTTCATGAACTGTAATTCTGAGGGCTTGTGTGAAAGAAAATGNGAGCAGAGGTGGCTTTGTCTTGTCATTTAGAGTAGGGAAAAAAAAGAAGCTAACAGTCAAACCGCTTTGTGTCACTGCCCACGTCAGCCCCGTTTGCTGAGGTGCTCCTCTCGCACATCCCTTTGACAGCTCCCAGCCAACCACCTTCGTGCTTCGTGTCTGGCCCTGGAAGCCCTCGGGTGAGCCCAGAGCCTTCGCGGTTCTGACTTTGTTCCACAGGGGGAAGAAACCCTGAATTAGAGGAGAAACACTAGAAGTATTGCAATGTGTCATGGGCCTGATCCTGGTCTGCTTGAACTCAATAAAAAAGGGGAAATCGTTCTATAATGTGAACATGAGTGGAATCAAAGGTGTTTGGGCAATGGGAAATGGTCCTTCTCAAAATGCCCCACAGCCAGAGTGGTGTGTAGGGCATGTCGGTTGTGTAAGGGAAGCAGCAGTTCCCAGAGCAGGGATGGCTCAGGAAATGCAGATACAGAGCTGCAGGGAGGATGGAAAGAAAGGGGCGGATGGTTCTTCTTATCCTAATTCAAGTTCTGCCCCTAACTCAAGTTCAAAGTGGTCTGCAGCAAGGAGGGACATGCAGCCCCAGAAGTTGCAGGGGGGTGTCTCAGAGAGAAGCTGCCTCAGGTTTTCTCACAGAGGATACCCGGCACGGGCTGCCCTGTGCTCCTGCCTGGGTGTAATTTCAGCACTGCACTGATAAGCTCAGTCAATCATCATTCTTGCTTTCCAACACAGAGCTCCTACCAGATTTTCTTGGAGACTCTCAGGGTTTGCTAAATCCCTACTAATTCCCTCCAGGCTTCAACAGCACCCGATGGCAGCTGTGGAAGTGGTGGGCTGCCTCTCCCAAACACATCCACACCACCATGGAGTAACAGCCCTGCTGCTGCCACCCCAGCCCAGGCAGCACTGCAGATTCCTTCAGCTCCCCTTTAGTACCATGGGACCTAATTTCTGCAACACTTCTTTTTCTGGGGGGGATGCAGCTAGTTGTTTACTTGAGTAATAAATGCACTGTATGAATTGTAAAAATGCGTTCTTGTTATTGCAGCAGATTAATGAATATGTGAATCACAGCTGAGGAGAGTCACTCTCACTGACTTCATTATGCAGAAGGTAGCAGGAAACAAAAAGACACGTGTGCTAGCTCATGGGCAGAAGTGCAGCACCAGTTCCATGCTGTGGGCCACACTCTGGCTGACTTTATATCTGCAACACAGATCATGGGCGTCTGAGGCTGCGGGGAGGTGGGGATGCTGCATGCAACCAGAAGTGGACATGAAAAGGGAGGCTGGGGTTCTGGCATCCTCCATACAGAGAAGGTGCAGGGCTGTGAGGACTGAGAGATGCTGCGTGCTGCTTGCTCTAACCAGAAAGAGAATTCAGTGCCCATGCAAAATGAGAAAGAGCCCAGTTCCATATATCCCATCTTTCTCAGCAGGACTGTGGGAGAAAACTGCACTCAGCAGAAGGGTGTGGAGTCACTCCTGCAGACATTCTTCCTGTGATTCCTGGAGAATTTCTTTCCTGTCACCTAAGTCTTCTCATAAAGACTTAGCCCATGAGTAATTCTCTTTTCAGGTCACAAGAAGATATCCAAAACAGCCAAGTGAACCAAGTTCTGTGTTTATAAGCATCCCTGCAGCGTGGCTGCACAGCAGTGCTCCTCTCCTTGGGTGCACAGTATGTTCTGGGGTGCCACAGTGCGTGGCGGGGCCATCCCGAGCCCGTGCCAAGCACCTTCCTGCTGTGCCAAACCATCACAGCTTCTGTGTAAATTTATTACACCAAGCACACAGCAGCTGTTTAATTGCAGAGAATTTAGGACAGGAAGTGAAGAATAAATCTGCATCCAATTGAATGTGCAGCGTGCAATTATCTGGAGCACAAATGGATAAATAACTAAAACTAATGTGTCTAGGAAAATAAAAGCACACATAGAGACACATGGCTATGTGTGGAATGGCAGCGCTTCGTTCAGGGAAACAACCCATGCTCTGTGTTCCTCATCCCTACCCCAAGTGCCTGGGTGGCTGCTGCTGGCTGCGGCCGCTTCTCCCAGGTGCTGCAGAGTGCTCACAGCATCAGCTCTGCGATCACAGGGCTGGGACAGCAGGCAGAGGGCAATCAGCTTGTAAGTCCATCACGCAGACACTGTAGTGAGTTCACTTGCGGATGCAGTGTCCAGAAAGAGTGCTAATCCCCTCCCTGCATTTTCCCGTTCTCCTCTGCGTACTTTAGCATGGCTTGTATAACCACTGAAAACTCACATTAATGCTGCAGACCCATTCCCAAAGCTGTGAGCTGCTTTTGCAGTGCCCCAGGCTCCCAGGGTTTTGCAAACAAACCACGTCAGGGGCAGAGCTGCTGCACTAACCCTACGCATCCCTCTTGTTGTCAGAGTTTGTACAGATTTCATTTTTTAAAATAAAGATATATTTACATACATATATATACATATATATATAAATCTGGGGGAGAAGTAGATGGAGAGGATCAAAGCCCCTTCTCATTACTAGGTGATTGAATGATGTTAGTGAGACCCAAGGAGATTGACTGTTTTTGTGGGGAGATTAGCAGAATTCACATCGTCACTGAATGAAAGGTGCAAGAGGCAGAAACCCTAAACAAGTGAATTCAATTACCTCTGAAAGGAATAGGGTAAATGAGGATTCTCTCCTTGGGTTTGCTCCAGGAAATATTTCTGAGAAGTTTGTTGAAGGAATACCAGTCAGCCAGAGCCTAATTTTGCTATTATGTAAAAGCTCCCCACTCCCTGGCAGCTCATGGTTTGGAAGCACTTCCCTTGTTGTGTGTATGCTGTAGGCGCGTCACCTCTTTTTTTAATTTTGGTTTCAAATTACACCACCCAGAGCATCTCGTTTGCACACAGGGCCACCATCTCATAAGGAAAGCAAACCCGGCCCAAAGCCCACCGGTGTCCCCGATCAGGTCTCCCCAGTGACCCCAAGACCATGGGGTGCCTCCATGGGGAGCGCTGAGGGCACCAGGAGGGCTGGAGCACTTTGGGTTGCATTAGCACAGCCACCACAGCCTGGAATTCATGCCTTGGAGAGACTGGGTTTTCATTTCCATTTGATCTGTGGGGATTTGATAAGCAATATGGCAGAGTGGGAGCAGCATTTGTGTTGCAGACTACAGGAGCACGGCCCATTCATTGATGGGCAGTGGCCTCACAGCCCTGCTCAGCTGCCAGAACTGCCAGGTGAAGAGCTGCAGAGGATGCAGAGTGAAACTGGCTTCTGCCCCTCACTGTCTCCTAGTTCTTCAGGGAGATTCAGGTTGGATATCAGAGGGAAATTTTTCACTCAAAGGGCAGTGAGGCCCTGGCACAGCTGCCCAGAGAAGCTGTGGGTGCCCCTTCCCAGGAGGTGCTCAAGGCCAGGTTGGATGGAGCCCTGGGCAGCTGAGCTGGGGGGTGGCAGCCCCACCAGGCACAGAGGGATAGAACAAGGTGATCTTTGAGGCCCCTTTCAATACAAACCATTCTATGATTTTATGATTCTATGGTCCATTATGATTCTCAGCTCATCCTGCCCCCTCTCCCCTAACAACCAAGACAGGAGGCTTCATCATATCTCCTTCTCTATCAGATGCACTTCACTCAGGCAGTCTGAAGAGGCAGATGGAGAACTGAGTTGGTCACAACACTGGTAACCTTCGAGGATTCATTGCAGCTCTTATAACAAATCTGAACAAAACTTCCCTCTTCCTGGAACTAACTGTAAGTTTTTACAGGAGCTGGGAGGCTGGCTGCCTCCTGCACCAAGAGAATTGTGTAACTGAGTATGCTGCACTAATCTTGGGCATAGGAGATGGTGCCAAAGGGCAGCTGTGCAAAGGGACAGTCTTCCAGCAGCTCTGAAATCCACCTGAGAAGGACGCATCTCTGTTTTTCTCCCAGCACACACAGCAAAACTAAACCCTGAAAACTAAGTTGCTGGAAAAAACAGCTCACTTTGCAGAGCAGAAGGGTGTGGAGAAGCCGAATCCACAGCTGGGGGGAACTGATGGTGTTCCATGAAAGTAAATGAAGCTGTACTGATTTCTCCCAGCTGACGACGTGACCTACAGTCCTTTGCTGCATAATGTGTGCTGTGTGCAAGCTGCATGCAGCCACGAGGCAGGCTCTGCCTTATCTGGGTGCTCCTGATCATGGGAGTTCAGGGGACTGAAAAACTTGGGCTTCCTTTTCTCTGTTCCTGCTCTTATAAACCCTTACCAGCTTCTTCTTCACTCCTGTATGTTTATACTAACTCAAAAGTTTTATTATTGCAAATTACTCGTTTCTTGCAGAATTCCTCCCCCCCCCTTTTTTTTTTTTTTTTTCTTTTTTGATGCTTTACTCAGCAGAAATCCTTTGATGGTTTGCCTAATAGTTCTTTATTTGCCAGACATCTGTCAGTTAAAGCGTGCAACAATCAACAAGGTACTGAGGTAGCTGGTACCAAAACCGTCACTGGATAGGAAACTCTTACCACATTGACACCATTTTTCCCCCTGATCTCTGTGTTGCAATGGCAGTTCTGCAGTATTCATTGATAAGTATAATTACCAATAGATTTTCTAGTCACTCAGTGAACTACACCCACAGCATGATCACTGGGAAAGAATTAGATTTCTCTGGCATCCCTAATCCTATGTCTAGTGGCATTTGGTGCATGCTCCAGAAGCCTTTGCACCTGAATACATTGTGGAAGTGGAGAGACAGTCTTCCATTCCAGATTCCCTTCCCTTCCCACCTCTCCTGGGCAGTCTGGTTCAGAGAGGATAAGCATCTTCAGTACTGCGGGACATGGGGGTGACTACAAATCCTCAGTTCCTCCAATTTCCAGGCAAGCTGCCTCCCAGAATACCTCTTCACAAAACCTCTAGATTATTTAGACCGTAACTGGTATAAAACCTTTGCCTTCGTTCTCCTTTTTGTTGGTGTAGTCTCTCTCCCGCGGGGCTGGGTGTCCAGGAGAAGGCACCTCTTTTCAGAGCACCGCTCCTTTCAGGAAGCGCAGGCTCAGTGGCAGCCTTGATCTGATCCCAGGCTGGTTGTAAATGCCGTCTTTCTTAGCGGCAGCCCCGAGCGTGCCCAGAGCCATCTCAGAACAGCAGACAGGCTGAGAGGGACCTATTTTGCAGTGACCGCTTCCAAGATCACTCGGTGTCAGCCAGAAGCCGGCACTTTCAAGTGCTGCCTACTGACGCAGTAGCAATGCCATCTCCTGCCCTTCACCCTGCTCTTTGCTTCCACTGCTGCTTGCCAATTCTCCTTAAAGCCCTGTATGGAAACCAGGCTGGATGCACAATACCCAAGGTGTTACCTGCTCAAGGCAATGGTTTTGCATACTGTGACACTGTTGGTTTTTTTTTTTTTCCAGCATAATCCTCTCTGTACTGTGTCATGCACTACCCTTGCCCTTACTTATACCTGTGGATGACCCTGAAGTTGAAAGCACTGCTTAGTCCCCTCAGTACTTTTCTTCAGTGGACTGTGAAACACCTTCTCCCCAGATAAAGTGGGTCTGCTTAATGCTTCAGTGCCTAAAGATGAACCTTGTGTCTTGAGTGATGGAGTAAAACCAATGACCCAAGACTAAGAGAAGCCAGCCTTGAACCCTCACCAGAGGCACAGCTTAGTAGGGCTTTTTATTTAAATAGAGACACTAAAAGACATTTCAAACCAGTGCTCAACTTTTGTCTACTTATGGCCCATGGCTCAGAAGTCCTTGAGAGCTTGGAGGGCATTCAGTAGGCATCGAAGTCTCATAAGTCATGTTCTTCTGCAGGAGATGAGTTCACACATGCTGCAGCCCAGGAGCTGCCACTGCCAGGGTTTCCTAGACCTTAGGGCATGCTCCAGCTCTCTCTTACTGGGAGAAAACAGTGTGTGTAACAACACCTTATTCTCTAATAAGAAAGGTCACTTATCTATAGAGATCAGATGCCTTCAGCTCATCTGCCTCACCCACACAACACCTTGGAGGCCATTGGTCCTCTCTTGTTGGAGCTAGGCCACAGTTCAGCCTGGCCATCCACCACAGGCAGTTGGGCAGGCCACACAGTGCCCATCATGGCCTCTCCTCACATCAACCCATACCCACTCAGCCTTTATGCTCAGGTGGTGGCCATGGTTCCTCAGGTTTGGTAACTCCTCACACATTTGACCACAGCCAACCCAAGGGCTTTCACTGGGCACCACTAGTTGCTCATTTTTGGCCATACTTCCCACTGTCTTGAATGCAGTACTCCTCTACCTGCTCCTATTACACAAGCAGTTAGCAGGGCTGCTTCTCTTAGCAAACTTTTCCTTTGTTTCACAAAATAGTTGTTAACGTTTCTTCAAATCACTTGAAACTGTCATCAGCAGGATTCCCCTCCTACCTAGCAGATTGTTTCTCACACTAAGTGTGTCCTGTAGCACTGTCTTTTTTCACTGCATAGTTTCACCCAAGCCCAACAGCAAATTCCAGCACCTCTCAGGATGGTTCTGGCCTCCTTTCACAGTTCTTTGCAGGCTGGGCCAAGCCCAGCTGAGTCCCTCTAAATTGGTGCATTGCCAAAGCATCTTGGCAACCCCTGCTGGAGGAGAGCCAGGAAGGACGGCTCCTCAGGTTCCCCCATAGCTGAAGCAGGTTCTTCCCTTTCCTTCGTGCCAAGCCCCAGCACACGGGACTAATTTGTGACTTCAGTCTGTATGTTATGACTTGAAAATGATGCAGATAATCCACTCCTTTTTTCTGGAAGTAAGGCTTCAGAATGGCTTGGTTCCTGAGAAACACTCCTGATGCCCATTTTCTCGGCCATTGATTTGGGCTGCATATTAAATGCTGACATAAGGGGCTCCAGGCTTTTCTCCTCACATTGTTCACTGTAATTTTGTTTTTGTTTGTTTTTGAAGTTTCTTATACAGTTTCTTAGAACTTCAGAAACAGGATGGGAATATAACTGTGAGACTGGGCAACAGAAGTCTTCCCACAGCCTTAATTCCACATCAGGTTTCTGACTTTTCCAACTTTCTAATTTCTCTGTGCTGTTGGTATTTTTAGCTTTTTAAATCCTCACTACAGCCCTGCTTGGTTGGTAACCTCCAGGCCTGCCAAAGATTCCTTGGCCTCTCCTGTCCCCGGAAAAGCTGCTGGTCCTCAGCCATCTGGTTACTGGTTCCTTATTCATTTATTTTGAACCTCTTCCAGTTTGTGCTGCCCCCAAAAATTCTACCTCCAGTCTCAGGCCATATCCCAAGCCTTTCAGTAAAGCCTTCAGATGTTGCTTTAATCCCTTCAGCAAAGTCTCATGCTCTATTCTTGGGCCTTTAGACCTTATTTTATTCGTTTGTGATATCCTCAATTTCTGCAGGTTTTGTTCACAGAATTCCACCGGAAGTCTCAGTGCATAGCAGAGCACAGCATTCCTGCTTTCCTTTCTCTGCTGGAAACAGATCATTTGATATAACCTAGAACTGCATTTGCCTTTTTGGCAACCCTGTATCTGATGTCTTATGGTCAGAGTGTGGTCAGAAACAGAACGAGAATTTTTTCCCCATTGTATTTCTAAGCAATGGAATTCTGGTTCCCAGAAGAACTCCTTCTGATTCATCTGCAAGTGCATTTTAAAGAATTGCAATTCATCCCTGTTCTATTTGTGAAAGCCATCAGCTCTTCCCATTTAATATTCCTGTCCTTCTCTGAACAGGTGATGGTTTTGTCTTGCACCCAGACGTTAATTAAAATATCAGTTGGACTTTCTTGAGAAAGTCCAAGAATGTTGTTCTCTATTCCTCCTGTTTTCACTCATGACCTTTCACATGCAGTTACAGTGAAGTCTAGACATCCTAGATTCCCTTTACTAAAAAACACTTTTGGTTCAGATACAGTACTCAGTTTCAAGGTTGAACCTAACTCAGATGGAATTGTCCAGCTCCCCTTTGCACTCCAAGGATGGGAATCGGCATGTCTATGGCACAGTTCATCTCATTTTGATGTAGGATTCTGTAACAGGTGAAAAAAAAAAGTCCCCCTTGGATATAAAAGGACACTCAGGATACTGTAACAAGAGTAGGTACTATAGCTAGGTGGGATTTTATCCACCCAATATGCAACCTTAAATTAAGAACACTTCTCTAGGCAGAGGCCAAAGCTCTCAAAACCACAAGACTACTACTAGAAGACAAAAGGCAATGGGAAAACAAAAATCCACAATATCTCTAGAAAAGCCACTGCTGCTTCATAATAAAAGAATAATAGTACATGGCACTCTTATAGCACTATAGCTGGAGACCTCAGCAGCTACACAATAGATGGGTTAGTTTGTTTCTTAGTCTAAAAGAGATAAATGACCAAAACAGCTGTGGGAGCACATTATCTCTCCAGGCCAAATCCCAGTTCTCTGTGAGCTGTTCAAAGTGTGGAGAAAGCTCTGCTCATGGAGGAGCCCTGCTGCACCTTCCCTTAATGCAGGAAGAAGGACACAAACAAGCTGAGTGTTTGTGTAGAGCATGAAGGAAGCAGCTTGGCATTTCTCTGTTGCTGCTTTTGTGCTCATATTTGCTTTCAACAGCATATATTAAAATAATAAGATACTAAGTAAAGGTTGAAATATCTTATGGGGGATCTTGAATTGTAGCTTATATAAAGAACAAAATAATATCTACTGCAGCACACAGAAAGCTGTAGGCAGTAAGGCCAAAGTGTGCCCTGTCCATTTCAGGTTCTAAACTGTGGTCATATTTTCTTGGTATTTAACATCTGAATACTTCGTAATTGAGAAATTCATGTTAACACGCAGGAGCTTTTAATCAGAATAAGAAATTAAAGATTTTTTAGTATCTTATTAATGTCTAACAGTCTGAAACTGCATGTGATTTCTCATGAAGACCAGTCTAGTAAAGTATTATTAATCCTTTTTTATTTTGTTTTTTAATCTAGTGCATTTAGTACCCTGTTGTACATAGGATATAGACCTCCAGACATCCAAATATCTCAATTCCACATTTGTTAAAACCCTTAAAGCAGTGCCTCCAGTTCATGGGCTCCAGGACATCAGAGCAGGGACAACATGGCTGTAACTCAGCCACCCTGGGCTGTGGTTGATAGTGTCCTTGCCTTCCTCTGCTTGAAGGGGATGGCTTCCCACCTTCCAACAGATCACTGCTTTCCATGCTGGGTCCCTTTCTTAGTTAAAGCACTGGACGTGCTGGCTGTGATTACTGTCGATGGCAGAGCTCATTCAGCTCGAAAGAAAAAGGATGCTGTTAAGGAATGCCACATCACCAATTCTCCCGCTACGTTAAAAAATACATATGTTAAAAGGCCACAATTGTCCAACACTGTACTTGGAATTCTCCATAGCAACACCACTTTGGTACTGTATTGGGGAAAAAAAAAAAAAGAGCATAAAAAATCTGAGGTCTTCAAAAAGGCCCTTCAACTTTGAAGTGAATGTACTGGTGGAGAAATGAACGGTCCGTTGTGCAGACGGCTGTTTGCTCTGCTTGCAAGAAGCAGCCAGTCATGGTGCTAAGAGGGAAGGGAGTCAGTTAGTGTATTACCATGCCAAAGCACCAACCCTGCCTATGATGACTGCAATATTAACTCCCAGAACTTCATGCGACTGAGCGGCAGTGAGTTTCGCTTGCCCCCTGCCCCCCACCCCCAAGCTTCCAGGTTCAATAAAGATTACATCATGGACAAAGTATGCCATGTAAGCCTGAGAATCAAAGCCGTCACAATCGGCGGCTGTTTAACTGTAATGTCGCTGAAACACACACTCCCCCTACACGTACACACACTTTCCCCCCCTCCCCCGAGCCCTCCCGTCCCGCCCCGAGCCCTCCGTTGCTCCTACGATTAAGGGTAGTATTACTGGGGAGAGGAAAATCTGATCAAAACTGTCGACCGCAGACTCCCAATTTTCTATGGATTCAATAAAGGCCACCTTAACGATTTCCCTAATTAATGGATGACATCTTTGGCTGGAGGAGAGGCGCGGTATTCTACTCTGCCTTAGTCTTTGTTAACCTTCTAATTAACTTTCGTAGGTCACCCAGGTCTCCCAAACCTAAAAGTGAAGAGAGCCATTGTGCTAGAAGCAGTAAACTTACTTTTTCTGCCTGGGTACTTAAAAGGAAGAACAATTATAGGCAGGGAAAAATAACTGCATTTAAACTCTTTGTGACTGCAGAGAATGCATAGGTCCCTGCCTTAGAAAATAATTGAAACACCTTTTATACCAATATTTGCATGCATAAGAAACCAAATTAACAAATATGCATCTAAATTCAGCTGCAGTTTCAAATTGGTTTGGGGATTTGGAGGGGGGTTGGTCTATTTTTTTTTTTTTTTTTTTTTGGAATGTGAACTTCAGTGGGTCAACAAAAGGAATTGCAAAAGGAATTGGATTTCTTGAGCAAATTGCAACTGCAACAGCTATCAGCTTTTAGCCGGCACGATCTCAAGCCAAGAGTCTGGGTTAACAGTACACAAACTCAGCCTGGTGCTATAAAATTGGACCAGATTAATCCCTGTGGTAAGACCATTGAAGTCAATGGAATTGTATCAGAGATGAATTTGGTTCACTGGCTTTTGTGGAATCTAATATGAATTGACCATTGAGCTGGAGGCATCAAAGATGATAAATGCAGCCCTCTTTCAAACAGTCTGATGCAACCCAAAAAAGGGCAGGCAGAAGGCATTTAGGTTGGGTGGCCTTTTCTTCTGTCTACAGCTTTCTCAGGGAAATTCTGCCCTCATTCACGCCCATTGACTGAAGTCAATTAAATTATTTTAATAAATTGTAATTAAAATTCACAGCATACAATGAAAGATTGAAACTTCATAGCACAACTTGACTAATAAACCTGAAGTTAATTGCTTTTTGAAAGTAAAGATTGAGAGTGCTTCTTTGGCTTATGGGAGATACATGAAATTAATTGTTTGTAGTTTTCTCTACTCAGCATAGAACAACAGAGCAGGATAGAAGAGAGTAATAATTGCTCTCCACAACAAACCTACGGAAGTGCATCCCTGCACAAATGTTTGACTGTACAGCCCGTATTCATGGACAGAATGTACTGAGCTTAAAATTTACATCACAAAAAAAAGTATCTAGGACAAAATAGCTTGGAAATTTTTTGATTAAATGAACAGAAAGCACGGTGATTAGAGAAGCCCCAAAATCAGGCTGCCTCCAGTCTTATCCCTCTCTGCCACTGGTTAACAGTAGAAAATGATCGCTTGGATTCTATTTCTCCACTTTTACAACGAGTAATTTTTCATTGAAGTAACGTATAAAAAAAAGGTCTTGAACTGATCAGATACGAAAGCTACAGACATGCAACATTCAACGTGCTAAGACAAAGTCTGAGTTTTCTAATAGCCCAATTCATTTTTTGATGGTTTGATTCTGCCACCATGTGTACATTTTCAAAGAGAATAATTGGCAGGTAAGACGATGCCTACTGCTTCTTTGCACTGTTCTCCAGTGTGGTGGTGCAAGGTATATTAGTCATCCTCCCAGATGTCCCTTCTGTGTCCCAGGAAGAGCCTGGCCATGGTTACATAGCTCAGAACAAATTTGAACTCTGTCACACTTCAGAAAGTATCTTCAGTTAAACATATCTCCTACAGTTCTGCCTACAGAGTCCTAGAAGAAGTTTGGCATCATTGGGGCTTGGTTACTGGGGAAAAACAATTAAATGGAACACTCAGGATGAGGACAGAGGAAAGACAAGGCCTGTCTTCCCTCTCCCTGGACAGCCGAAGGATGAATGGAGGCCTGGTGCTCAACCTTGCTGTTACTGAGCACAATAACTGGGCAGTGTTTCACCTGGCTGCACAGAGGATGGACATTTTCAAAATCTCCAATATCAGGCTCTGCCTTGGGAGGAGTATTCATGCTAAGGCAAGAGGTCTTCAGAGACAGCTATTGAGATGTCAATATTGTTAATATTCTAAGGAAAATGGGATTAATTCTCAGGCACCAGCACAAACTTCCTGTGCAGCACAGAGCCAGAGATTCATTTCACTTGAACCTTAATATTCAAATGGAGATATCTGCATCTGAACTTTGAGAGATAGGATCCCTCAAGAGTTAGCGGAAGGGAAGCAGTCATGTCACTGCTAATCCAGAAATGCCTGTGTTGGATATCCTATATAGACAGATGCACTGTGCCCCAGAAAAGTTCTTCCTTACTAGCTATGAAGAGTTCACAGACAAAACTTTGAACATTTGCACTTAGTTATTTAGTTAGTACTGTGAATGTGAGTTCTGTGGTCCGAGGACTGCCCCTCCCCCCATCAGTGTCTTTGCATTTCTTCTTCCCATTTATGTGATCATAGAATTTAGAATCATTAAGTATGGAAAGACCACCAAGATCACATAGTCCAACCATCAGCCCATCTCCACTAGGCCCTCTAACCGTGTGCCACATCTCCACATTTCTTGAATATCTCCAGAGAACACGACTATACCACCTCCTTGGTCAGCCTGTGCCATTCCCTCACCACTCCTTCTGGGAAGAATTTTATTTAACATCTCTGTATTCAGATTGGGTAATGGTATTTCCTTTCTTCAATCTTTTGCCTTTTTTACCCTCTTAAACAGTGAAATCCTTGAAGACCATCACCAGGATTCACCTGGCAGTAATCAGTCAGCTACTCTTAGGACATCTACTAAACAGGTGCATTTAAGATACAGCTCACACTGAAAAATCAAAATCTAAAATAGATCTTAAGAACATATCATAAAAGTGCCTTTTTTTCTCACCATAAATGGAGGTGGAGGTCTGTGATTCAGGTTTCTAAAATGAGGCAAAATTAACTCCTCTGTTTCTATAATACAGAGGGCTCAGTTTATATACCTTGTAATAATGCGTTAGCTGCCTTTGCGTCTTAAATTATCTAGTGGCTAAATAATTTGGAAACCCTTGTTGAATCTCAATAGAAGAACACCTTAGACTTCTTCCCTAGTAATGACCATAGCAGACATTTTAAATCACATTACTTCAAGCTGAATAAATGATCCATAGAAGTATTTTACAGCAACCAAGACACACATTGTCTCCTCAACACAACACACAGGATTTCTGGGTACCCAGAAATGGTCTCAAGTTTCTGATTCTCTGACCTAAAGTCATACTCTACAGTCTGTGAAAGAGGCAGTAGTTAGATGCTGCTGCCTCCCTCCAGCTCAGCCCAATCCTTTCTGGAGGAAATCAATTATTTTTTCCAGGTAGCCTTGCAGAAACTGCTAGCGTGCAGCTAAGTTAAATTACTCTCAGCTATTATCCAGGAACAGCAACACACTTGTACAAATAACCATAAAGAGATGTACAGGCAGAGAATATAAACCACGGCTCCTCAAACCCCTTTAATCACCACAGAAGTGAACATTTTGAGGTGAAATCAGTGGTGAGGTCCTGAGCACGTCTCTTTTTGTCCATCCATCTTCATGGAGTTGAAGCCGGACCTCAGGACACGACAGCGCCTCAACACCTGGATAGGAGCAGCATCTGGCCCCTTCCCAGCCCTGAAGGGAAGGATGAGCTGGCTTTTCAGCACAGGGGGCTCACGTGGCCATCCTCCACACTCTGAACTTTTCTCAGAGGGGAAGCTCATAGGCTCATCAAAATCAGAGATATCAGTCCCAGTTCTTTAGTAAGTTTAGCATGAGCTCATTCTCCAAAGTGTCTGTATATAAAGCAGAGGAAGCTGCACATTTGTTGCCTCTTTGGGGCTTCTGTACCATACTTAATTTACATGAAGAACAATAGTGCTTCTCCCTACCTGGCAGCCTGCTCTCAGGAGGGAGCTTGATCACCTCTGATCCGTCTGACACCACCATCGCCAAAAGTCAACTGGTGCTGGGTGTTAGGGTTGGTCAGATGCTCTCCTCTCTGCTGGACTAGCGGTCAGCACACCTCTGTTCCCTGCAAGGCAGCTGATCCCTGGCTCCTCATTATCCCAAGGTAACACAGCCTGATACACCTGTGCCTTTCACAGTTAGTAGCAAGGAGAAGGTATCTCTTTGGGTCATGTCAGCTCTTAAAGGGTGACAAGGATCTCAGATTTTAAGCTTCCAAAGGATGTATTTCCACTACTTCTCTGGATATCAAAAGCCAGATCTGTTCATTAAGCTGCTGGCCATTTATACCAGACACTAGCCAAAACGTAGAGCTTACTAGCTGCAATTTAAGCCTCTTTCTCCATGGGGGCGATGGGGAGAACAACTCTGCTGCTGTCTTATTTGAAGAACGTCCTTTCTACTTTCAAATTACACCAGCAAAGGTGTGACATCTGGTTGTGGAAACCCTTGTTGCCACACCTGAGACCAGGTTATTGTGTCAGAATCCCTGATACATGACAGCATCCCTGTTCTCTGCCTCTCTGTGAACTCCATTCTGTCTATCAGCTGTGATGGTGATCTCTTTCTCCTCTTCTTTCTTAGCAATTTTTCTATAGAGTGTTCCTGGCAACCCTTTCTCTTCCTCTTCTTTTTTACCAGTTGGGTTTCTCTTGTTGCTCTTGCTGTTTGAGTCCTATTTGACAGCTATAAAAATGGTTGCTGACCTCCCTGCATGGCAGTTTCTGCCTCTTGCACCACGTGGACTTTCCAGTTACCTTTTGACTACTGCTCTGAATTTTTTTGTCTTTCTTTGTCCTCCCTTTAGTACATCAGCCTGATTATAGGTACCCATAGCTCTCAGATTCCCTTATTCTCCCATACCCACTGACTGCTAGCTGCCAGCCCCCACACTGCCTCACTCCATCCTTGTAGAGGCTCTGATGATCATCTTTGAACTCTTGCATTCACTCTCTGCATCTTTGCTTTTCTCCTAAGGAAAAAAAAACTCCCTGTCAGAGTCCCTCCAACATCCTCCCATCCTTTCTCATTCTTTGCTTAGCACATTTCTTCTCCAGACTCACCAGTGTGCTCTTTCTATGGAACCCCTCTTTCTCTGTTTTCAAACAAGCCTCTGAAGTCCCTGCAAAAACAACCCTCCCCTATGCACCATTATGCCTCTCTCATCTCCTTTACCTCTTATCTTTTCAAATGACTGGTTTACTCCCATTCTCCTGAACTCACCTCTCTGACACTCAGCGGTCTGGTTTTCAGCCACTTCACTCCGCAGGAATTGCTCTCTCTAAAATCTCTAATGATGTCCTTCTAGTCAGTTCTAACCGTCTCTTCCCCAGCCTCTTTCCTTTTGATTTTTCCAACGCCTTTGACATTTCAGACCATTCCTTCCCTTGGAGTTCCCCACAGCTCAGCAGCTCTACTGAAAATTGCCATCTTTAGTTTTAGGAGAGAGGGTGGTAGCTGATGGCCAGAAGCATAAGAATGAGGGCACAATGAAAAGGGTAATTCTTTGTATTGTCTTCTGAACACTTATGAAGTTTCTCTTGGGAAACCATGTTCGGCAAACCCAACTGTAAGAAAAACTGAAGATGAATTTATTCTGAACTATAGATGGGTATACAATACAGACAGAAAGAGAAACAGGCAGGGAAAATTAGAGAGGCTTTCCAGAGTCGGGTTAGCTGAAAGCCAAAGAACTTCGTGCAGAGTAAAAGCAAATACTGTGGCACAGTGAAGGTCAAAGTCAAAGGTAAAAGGTGTATTTTTATTTAAATCCTATAGCTCAGCAATGAAGCCTGGAGCTCTCTTCAAGGTAGATTACATTTGCAAAGTCACATGAGTAACACAAGCAGATGTTCATACTGTTTTGCTCTCACTGTATGCCTTTACACAAAGTTTGTTCTGCTTTAAAAGCAGGTGGAATAAAATCTATAATCAGTTTATGGGGACCTTAAAGATCAGAAGTTCAGTCATATAGCACAGAGACATGTAATGCAGGAGAGTTAGCATGAACTTCAAATCCAACTGGGAGATTACAACTGCTGCACTCTGTCCCCTGCTACCCCAGTTTCATGCTCTGTTTGCCTACTGTACAGTTTGCAGCACAGCAGTGGATGGTATAACATGCTCTTTCCTGTTGAAGTTAGAATAGGTTGTGAAAAAAAAGATGTTAAAAAGGGTGGAATTAACTTTAACTTTTAGATGTGCCACTCCTTACACAACGTGTCAAAGCAATTAGTGAGTATCAGATCAAAGGGTTCGCTCTGCAGAGAGAGGAGAAATAGAACCCAGTGTAAGGTGTCCCTCTGCAAGGACAAAATATATGCAAATAAATTGCAGGTAATTAGGAGATCTGATACTATACCACCGCCAGCAGGAAAGGGTCAGCAGTTACATCTGATAATAGCCTCTTTCTTGTATTTAGGAATCACTTTTTTCCACAAGAAGAGCTAAATATTGATTAAGCGATATCACAAATACCACATGATTATCGAAGCAATTACAGGGATTAACTTCCTAAAATGTTCCAGCATAACCTCAGCTGCAGAAAGCGTGCCAACACGGTAATGACTATTAACATCCATATGAACAAAAGTAATCCCCTGGGTTTGTTGGGTTTGGTTTGTTGGGGTTTTTTTGGTTTGGTTTGGTTTTGTCTCAGGCTCTTGTTATTCCTACATATGAGGTAATTTTTGTGAGCTCATGGGGTGCAGCACTGAGGAGGCTCATTCTGCTTTCCTAGAGGCACCTGCTTTGTGTTGGGAGTAGTCCAAGGCTATGCGAGGTGGACACAAGACATCTAATTGTGTTGCTCACTTCTACATGAGAACACCATCAGTGCCAGAGCAGGGGAGGAGACCCTGGCAGTCACAATGTCCTATGTGGATACGCTGACCTGAATCATACCCACAGCCTTGTTTTCTGATCGTGCAATCTACCCAAGGACTGAATGTGCTGCAGCCACCCTGGAGAAGCTTATCTCCACCAAACAAGTGCTCAGGCTGAGGCCCAGCACACAGAGTCCAGGCATCTCCCAGCTCCCAGAGCACTCAGGTTCATGCTGATGGGGATAGCTCACTTCTGCTTCCATTTTGCCCTTCTCACTCTTCTCGTAGGGGTAGAAGAAACTTTAAAGCATGGGAGAGACAGACAGAGAGAGCATGACGCCCTATAATCCAACAAGTCAACTTCCCGAGCTCAAACATGAACTGATTTTTTTTTTTCTTCCCTTGCCTTATAAAAAAGAAATTGACTTTTGTTTGGAGTTTGTGAAAAGTGGGACTCGGGGCCCAGTCAATGGGGCTCCCCGCAGCGCGGGCTGAGTGGAGCCATCTCGAACCAGTCAGCCGCGGCACCAATTAATCCGCTCTTTGTCACAGCCCCGGCCTCAGCAGCAGCGGCAGCAGTAGCAGCAACACATTTGGCCATTGTTCAGACCTTCATGCAACGGGATTTACCCTTTCAAAGAGGCAGTTTTGTCCCAAAGAGTTCGAGCGGAAGTTTCTCACTGACAATTTGCCCCAAATAGATAGATTTGTCAGCAGCAACCTTTAAAAGCAAAAAGCCATGGAGGGAAAAGGGGAGAAAAAGAAGTGTGGGGGAAAGAGCAAGGGCATCCTTGTTCATCCTGTCTGTCTGTTTGTCTGGGAGTCTGTCCTGAGCAGGTGGGATGGCACTGGGCCTGAGGTGCAGCAGGGCACAGTGGCATTGGTGGGGCTCAGTTTCATGGCAAGGCAGATGCAGTGAGGGAGCTAACAGGCTCCTGTGCAGCTGTATGTCTGCTCTGACTTCTGAAAGCCTTTCAGGGAGCTCCTTTTACATGGCCTTGTCATGCCTGCTATGTAGCACCATGCTAGGCTGGACAGGGTCCCCAGCCTTGTGGGGCTGCTGGCAGGACAGCTGTGGGAGCAGCAGGCCTGGATCCAAACCTGTTATCAACACTTGCATTTTCACCAACATGAGTGACTTTTTGCCAGCAGGACAGTTGCAGCTTTTCCCACACACAGTGCATTGGAGCCCGTATCACAGGCAGAAAAAAGGGTGAAACAATCTCTTGGCTATTTCCTGCCTCCATACCAATGCTACTGTGGAACTTAAGGACAGCCTCTGCTGTGGGCTGCAGGGACCGTTTGCATGAGCTGAGGGCCTAATGAGGCCCTCCTGGTGCACAGAAAGCCCTCTCCCCAGCCTGAGCACCAGCAGGCCTATGTCCTCTTCTGGCAGCAGGAGGTAGCCCTGCCTCCTGACAGGCTGGTATTTCTTTGTGGCTCAAACTTAGGCAACAGCAAAAAATATGTCTCATCACACCTGACTCCATATCCCATCCTGTTACACCCATCAGGGTGATCGGCAGGTTTCTGAAAGCTCCATGGAGCTGAAAACTTGTGCTTTGCCCTGAAAAAGCTGTCTTCTGCCTAGACCATGAGCATAAGCTGTCCTGCCTCGAAGGCAGCAAAGAAGCCAAATTCATGAGCAGTTCTGCTGCATCAATGCTGTTTATCTTCTGGTATTTGGGCAGTTTGGGTTCCCAAACCAAGCTGAGGAAACCCAGTTTGCTGAAGTTGAGCTGTTAACAGTTTTCTGACTGGAAGGAGGGGCATGAGAGATGGATGCATGGCAGCTATGCAGCCCCCAAACTTTATGGTGAGCTCAGGAAACTCCATTGCCTGGTGACAGGCAGTCCAGCTCTTCTGTCAGACTACTTTGTCTCGCTGTATCTTAAATGGATTTGATCTACATTTCTCAAAGAACCTCATTGTTTGAGTACTGCCCTGCCCACTGGTGTTTATTTGATGGCCTTCCCAAGGCATTTCCTGAGAAACACAGGAAAAATGAAGGCCAAGTTCGAACTGACATCTAAAATGTCATCAGCCAGCTTTATAACCACCCTGTCCCTCTAAGCTTGCCTACACCTGCGCTTTGAATGGGAATAGGGTAGAAGCGGCTGTAACCTAATTACAAACCAGCCAGAAGGAGGGGTTCTTTGCAATTAGGTTAGTTCCAAGCAAATTGGCTTACAGCAAAACTAGGAGGCACTGAGATAGAAATGAAACATTGAGGTCTATCCTTGAAGACACCAGAGATTGTCACACATTCTGGGTGGCCTTCAGCACAGGGGACAAAGTTCAATAAACAGTTGCAGTGTTTTCTTTCAGCTGCATCAAGCAAACGGATGCCCTCAGATCTTCCCCATCTGCAGAGGAGGTTTAAGAGACTGTAAGACCAAGTGGGTAAGCACAGACACAACTTGAAACGGCACAAGGCTCCAAGGCAGGCTAGAAGTCAGGCAGTGTAATTGCAAACATGTTCTAAGACAGTTTTCTCCAGAAAGTCCAGGCCCATGTGGCTTCTCTCCCACAGAGACCTCACTCGTTTGACTCTCAGGAATGCAGAAGTAACTTAACACCATGTTCTTCCCTGGCATGGTAAGAACACTAGTACCAGAGACAATGACATTCTCTAGGAAGCTTAGTTGTCCCACCCTTAATCCCTTCTCATGTCTGACCCTGAGCATCTATCAGATCAACAGGGTTCCCACGGTCAAAATTTCTTCCTCAAGTAGTGATTTTCTTCACAGTATTTTTGGCCATATCCAGAAGACCAATCCAGCTTCTGGACATGACCAAAAATATCCTGACCTACGGCATGTTTACCAAGTGCCCCAGTGAACAGAAGAACCCAGGTCCTCAGTTTATCTGTCAGCCCCGTGACAGCAAAAGCACTAGGTAGACTTCATCAGCATCAGCCAACACTGACTGCAAGGACAATACATAGAAAATGCCAATAATTATCAAACAAATGCTCCTGACAACACTAAATCAGTTAATTAACAATACAGTGGATTTTTAAGTAATTTCTCATGTGCATTTGCAGCCAAATTGTAGTATTTGGATCACTCTCAGGGTTTCCTGAATGTGATGATTTAACATACTGTACAGTCTCTGCACTTGTAATTGAAGTAAAAGCACTGTTGAGAAACAGTCTGTGCATTGAACTTCTGCTGGTTGTAACCAAGTTACCGACCAGAGCTACACAACTTTGCTTTGCCAGCATTAGCACTTCCACAGAACTGAGTAACTGCAAGAAGCAGTTAATGCAAACACTTCTGGTTGTTACTCTGCACACACTGCTCCACGTTGAACTGCCACCTGTGCCCAACCTCCAAATCCTGGACTGAATATTCCAGTTCTTCGCACTCTACATTGTAGCTCAAAGACTGAAGCCACAAGACAAAGCTTTGACAAGTAGTACATGTTATCCTGATATATATCTACTTACACAAGCCAGTCCTCTGGGAAAAGAGGGACATATGACTTTTGGATCACATAGCACCAAAGAGATACCTTCTCTCATACCCATCCACTTGGAATCTGATGATGCTTCCAGTGCTACAACATTCTTGTGACAACCACAGTATAATTGCATCTGGCAGAATTGTGTGGGGACACCACTGAAAATATCAGAAGTCTTGTTTTTAAGCACTTGGAGCTTGAGATCCTCGGGTCAATAGTATGCAGCTACCCCACAGGGCAGAAAGCAGTGAGAACCACCAGAACACACTGCGAGTTGAAGTACATTACATTTGAGCAGGTGACCTGTAGCTCTGATTGTTCATGACAGGTTTTGTGGATGTATGTGAGCAATCCTGCTGAAGCACATTGAACCTGTTTCATATGGAGGATGGAAGACTTCAGGATCAGAATCTCACTGTCTCTCAGTGATATGTTCTCCTTTGACTTCATTACATGTTCAGTCAGAACAAGTGGAAAGAGCTGCAGGAGTAATGGTTTTACGAGGACTGCAGTAGAGCTCTGTTTGTTGTTTTCCTCAAGCTTAAAGTACTGGATTTTGCTACGCAAACTCAACTCACTCACTTATGAAGTTTGCCATCCCGTCCTCAACAATTTCTGGTATCTCAAATGGCAGAAAATCCCAACTAACCTCGTAATGCATCTAGTTAGTTTCAGAGTGACGCATGCTGTGATCTTCTCTGTTTGGACTTGCAAGTAATTGCTCTACCCACAAAGATATTCTGTGACCTATATTTTATGAGGCGGGAGATAAAGCAAGCATGCCTATAAATGTCATAGACAGTCATGCAACTATTCATCTTTTCGTAAAATCTCTCTGCACCAACTGACTCAGTACATTCAGGCGGCGCTGAATGCTATATGCTGACTCAATGCTGCATCTGGAAATATTTATTTCTGTTGGTTCTAAATTTGTTTCCCTAAATAGATACCACAGATCTGGTCTCCAGCCAATATCAAGAGACATAGCTGAATGGAAGTCAATAGAGCTGAGCCATTCTGCTGCCAGCTAGAAATATGTTCTTTCCGAAGAACGTTCATTGCTGCCATTACACAGCGTATTGTGCCATTGCCTCGAAGGTCAGCTTGTTAATAGGCTTCTGCAGCAAAACTTGGGAAGCCAATCTACCATAAAAATGATTACACTCGAGGTATTATCAGTCGAGATCACAGCTGAGGCAACCCTTTGCTTTAGGACTTAACCAGAGATATTCATTTAACAGATCAGTAAAATGATTTTTAAATATCACAGCATACCTCCAAGATGTATTTGTTCCTTGTAGTCAGTACTGACAATTTGCAACTATTAAAGTACAGAACTGATCTGTTTTAAGTTTTCTTTCATTGAGATGCTAACCTCTTTTTCCTCACAGTCAGACGGTTAGCTAGTTGTGCCTTTAACTAGCTGGGTCTCTGCTGGCTCCAGCGTTGATATTGCCTTTTGTGTTCCTGTCACTAAAACTAAAATGAGGCTGTTCCTCTCTAAATTAGATTCCAGTCGCTGCTACATCATTGGCTTATTATGACACTTTGATTTATATCTAACTAACAAACTAACAAATAAGTCAACTTACTAACTAGAACTGTTTTGTTAGGCACTTGTCTCACATTGTCTAGATGGGATCAGGTACCAATGTAGGCGTATAAGCCAAGCCTGACATATCCCTTTCAAAGGCATGAGTGATTAATGGGGCATTTCATTGCTGCAAGTGAACTCAGGCTTGTTCCACCCCTGAATAAAAGTACTGAGAGAGAGTGCAATGACTTACACAGATTCTCTGCTGCAAATATCTCTATGTGCAGTTTTTTCCTACTATTCTGCACAAGGCAGCTTTGCAAATATATTATCCTCAGATGCACATAAGACAATAGAGATACACGGTCATTGTTTAATGCAGTCATTGACTTCACACACCATGCATGCACACACAAAGGAGAAACTCAGCACCATTTCTCTGATATCTGCAAGGAATACAGGTTGTGTCTGACTTTCTGCAGCACTGGTAACTCTAGGATGAGCTGAGAGCAACTCAGGTGAAAAGGCTGCCAGAGGTAATAGCAGTGCCTTCTCCTCGGTGAGCAAAGGTTGAACCCGTGGAAAGTCACTCTCAGCTGCTGCAGGAGCATGGTTTCACTTTTCAGGGGACGTACAAACAGGAGGAAATCCCTTCTGTGCCAGAAGAGAGAGAGCATTTATAAAACAGTCTTTTAACTGGATCATCTTTCTGCTTCTCAGATTTTCACTTTTTGGAAAAAAATGCTTTGTTTTGCCTCTGGGCACTTTAGGTCAGCTAGTCCTTGGAAGCTCATCACTCAGTATGTGTTTCATTTTACTGAGCTTTTCTGTCAGACAGGACCAAAGTAATAATTCTGAAATGCCATTTCCACCAATGGCACAAAATAGGCAACTCCAGAAGCATCTCATCTACCTCCATAAGGAGGAATGTTAGGTGAGGGAGTTTCTTAGACACTCAGCTCAGAAGGAAAACCACAAAACAAAATGATGTTTTCTTCCCTCTCCTCGCCTTGCCTCGCCTCCCCTTCCTTCCCCTCCTCTCCTCTCTTCCACTCCCCTTCCCCTTCTTCCCCTTCCTTTTTCCTTCCCCTTCCTTTTTCCTTCCCCTTCCTTNTCCCTTCCCTTCCCTTCCCTTCCCTTCCCTTCCCTCCCAACCCCTCTGTCTTCTCCTTTTCACTGAAGATTTCTTTGCTCTACATCCAAAGAGCAGAGACCATGAGAAAGGGAAAGGCAGATGGAATGCTGCATTAAAGCCAGCTGACACTTTGGGTTTCTCCTGCTGCTGGGACACCAACAGAAGAGGAGATAACAGAGGCTGTGACAAAACTGAGAAATGTCACCACCACATCCATGCAGCACCAGCATGGAATCCTGAAGAAACTTTATGGAAAAGGAGTGCACACTGGCTCCTGTAGCAGAGCTGATGGTGATTTGTACTTCCAAGGCATTATGAGGAGACAGTAAATAGTGTTTTAGTATCTTCTGAATAGAGACATTTCCTGAGATATAGTTTAATAGGACAGAAAAAGAAGGGAATAATAATAATAATAATAATAATGATAATAATGAAAGTATATACAAAGTATATGCAAAGCATATGGTACACAGTGCAGTTGCTCACCATCTAGTGAGGACTGATGCCCAGTGAGTCCCCAAGCAACTGACCCTTCCCATGTTACAATTCAGCACAGTTCCACCATAGAATGGGGCATCCCTCTGGCCAGTCTGGGTCCCTCGGTCCTCCTTCTGTTTCTCCTGTCCCCTCCTGGTGCCTGTGCACCCCCAGCCCCTCCCTGCACGGCAGCACGAGGAGCTGAAATGTCCTTGACTCTGTGCTGCACTACTCAGCAACAACCAAAACATCAGTGTGTCGTCAGCATGATTCTCATCAAAAATAAACCATAGCACCGTGCCAGCTACTAGGAAGAAAGTTAGCTCTTTTCCGACTGAAACCAGGATGAGGGCTGCCATAGGGCCAGAGACGTGCCTTGTGAGTGAGAGACACACACACAGGGCCAGGATCGGGCTCTGCTGCCACATAGTCCCGCTTCGGACGGCAAACCCTGCTGATGTGCTCCTCTCATTTTCTGGTGCTTTGGACTTCGTTCAGATAATCATCTGTGCTGCACTACTCATCATTCAATTTATGAATAAATTTTTAATACCTCGCCCTCATTCCTGTTCCGCCCATGTTTTTGCTGACTGGGATCCCCCTGAGCAACGTCCGAGGACGTGCAGACAGTGCTCGCCAGCCTTGTCCTCATCCAAGGTCCCCTCCGTGCCACGGGTGCGATGGTCCCATGGGGACAGACGGCGGCTGCCTAGGGCCGCTCCCTCCTCCCGCAGCTCGCTTTTGCTCACCCTCTCTTTCCCAGGGAAAACCGTGGGGAAAATGCGGGGGAAAGCGGTGCCGCTATCCCTCCTATCCCTCCTTGCTCCTCCTTTTGTCTCCTTTTCTTTTTTCCCTTCCTATTTGTTTATTTTTATTTATTTTTGGGGGTTGAGGTCGCCGTTAGGGACGGGGTGGCGGGATGCGCGGAGCCTCTCGGAGGTTCATGACCACCATCAGCACCGACCCCCTTCCCTGCCCCCTCCCCGCCCGGTGACGTCACGCGTCGCCGGGATTTGGGGGGGACGCGCGGGAACGCCGTGGGCGGGGGGCGGCCTCTCCCCTCCCCGCGCCGCTGTCACCGCGCCGCCGATATTATAGGGCCGAGGGCTGCGGCTCCGAGCGCCAAGTCAGCGGTGTAATGAACTTCTGGAAACCTTTCCCTTTTTCTAGCGTTCACTTTCTGAGAGGCTGAGACTGCCTCCTCTGACGCCTTTTCCCCCTGCCATTCTTTTGCCGGCTCTGATCTCTTGCTCCGCGCGGAGCCCGCTCCATCCCACCTTCCCCTCCGCTCATTGTACCGCGGCCCCGAGTCCCGCCGGCAGCGCGCTGCCCCCCCACCCCCCCCACCCGCACCCTCCCGGGGCCCCGAGCGCCCCACCTCGCGGGGGGGGCGCNAGCTCGCGGGGGGAGCTCCCGTTTCGTCTCATTTCGTTTCCTTATTATTATTATTTTTTCCTTTTTTTTTTTTTTCTCTTTTGTTTCATCTTTGTTTTTCGGTGGTTTTTTTGTTTTTGTTTTTTCCGCGTGTCTCCGCGCCTCGGGAGGACCTCGCGGGGAGGATGTGTCGGCCCCCGCGGGCGAAGCAGCGCTGAGCGGCCGA
>VXAB01014083.1:140501-180763 GCA_013399175.1 Odontophorus gujanensis | reverse complement strand
CATAAAACCATGACAATATTTTAAAATATTTTTATTAAGTCAANTTATGATGTGGAATACCAGTACCAAAAATCATAAAACCATGACAATATTTTAAAATATTTTTATTAAGTCAAAAAATATGCAAAAAACAAACAAACAAACACATAAAGCTAACGAGATATTTAATCTTGCATTTGTGAAACTAATGTATCTGTCTGGCTTCATGGAAGTGGCTGCAATTCTTAGTGAGTTCTAAAGGTGTTTGTCAGAGATGTTTGATGAAACTTTCAACATCAGTAGTTATTCACAAATGTGCGTACTACCAAATGTGATGGCATGGGCAAGGTTCTGAAGTAAGGGATAGTTCTCTCTGGTAAGAGATGTCTTACAAAAGTTTAGTAAAGAGATATGATCCAGTTTTGGGGTTGAATATCTGAGTGTAAATCTATTCATTTCATTTGAAAATTCACAGATAATGTATTTATGTTGACTTAAAATGCAGTTGCAAACATACAAAAAAAAAAAAAGGCATTTTCAGTAATTTTGATACCTGTTCTCAAATTCTTTTATGAAAAAGGAAAATATGGGTACATATTTTCCACTGTTTACAGAGCTGTGCTTAGCNGGGATAGTTCTCTCTGGTAAGAGATGTCTTACAAAAGTTTAGTAAAGAGATATGATCCAGTTTTGGGGTTGAATATCTGAGTGTAAATCTATTCATTTCATTTGAAAATTCACAGATAATGTATTTATGTTGACTTAAAATGCAGTTGCAAACATACAAAAAAAAAAAAAGGCATTTTCAGTAATTTTGATACCTGTTCTCAAATTCTTTTATGAAAAAGGAAAATATGGGGACATATTTTCCACTGTTTACAGAGCTGTGCTTAGCCAGTGTATACAATTATTTGCCATAACTTGAATCAGCACTGTACTGCACCATTCCTGTGCCCTGGTTTCAGCCCAGACAGTGATAATTATACACTGTGTGTGATTGTTTCTGAGCGATTGGGACAGGTCAGTTTGCATGGCAGAGCAGCACCACCATAATGAACATGCTGAGCAAGGGGCAGCCATAGGACAGGCTGAGACCAGCCACATGCGCCTTGGAGGCTGTGGGTTGGGCATGGCTAACCTACAAAATCAAATCATTACATATCTCTTGTTTTCCAGAATAGATCAACAATCACAATGCTAAGTTATTTGTAGACATGGTTTCAGGGCTACACAGTCCAGGAACTATACTTCCAACTAGCAGTTTCTGTGTGGATATAATATTTTGTCAGCTGAGGGTGCTTATTGCTGTTTGAGGCCATTACGGACACAGATGCAAGCCTAGGGCCTTTCCTGCAACATCTCCAAAGGCACAACAAGACCAAAGCACTGATGATGAAGGAGTGTTGTGCCCAAAGGCCCATGGCAGTGGAAAGAGTGGTTTTATGGAACGTGAAGTGTAAAACTTTGCATACCCATTAAAAGTAAGTCCTGGCTTTGTTCTTCTCTGATACACTATGTTGTAGTTGTGCAATGAGGATATCATCCACCTCACTTTTCTTTCCAGCATGGCTGCATTTAACCCATGCTTGCAGATACTCACAAAGGTATTCCTACACTTCTTTTACTCAGGGATCAACACCAGCATCCACAGATGCTTTTCCTGTTGAGGCATCCTTTATCTCTGCTCTGAGATGTCTTTGCATGCAGTGAATTGTGTGAATTTATCCTTTTCTCTCTCATCCACTTCCTCCTGGGGAAAAGATCCCAAACACAGCTCATCATCTTTCCCTGTTCTTGCACATCAGGAGCTGCCTCTTGATCATCACCAAGAAAGATTCCTTCCTGTTTTGTAAGTAGAGATTTCAGATGAAATATAGTTTAAACCTGGAGATCTGCTGTATAATCTTTTACAGCCAATTTATGGCAGTGCTTTGTACTGCTAGCCAGTTACTTGCTTCCCCCCAAATTATACTGAAATTCTGTCAGATTCTTTTCCTGAGACAGATGCTCATTCTGGAATATATTTACAAGGTTTGAAACTCAGCGTGTAATTTCATAAAGCAATATAGTGTAAAATACATGCCAAACGTCCACTGGCAGCAGACTTGAACACTGGCCTTGGAATTTGTATAAATTCCAGTTTAAGGAGATAATGAATTTAAATGGTACTGACCCACAGACATCAACAGGATTTATCAGACACAGAACAGTCATAGTGACGTGCATAAATGGTATTTTATGATTTTATAAGCTAAAAATTGGCAGACTGTTAACTAGCCCTAAGAGTGATTCTGGGTTTGCATAGAAGTGCCCATTGTGTTCAGCAAATCACACACTCTCCTTTAATTAGTTTTGTGAAATTTGCAGAGGTTGAAGGTCACCATGGAAAGGGTACTTAAGGAGCAATAACAAGTTGAGAAAGAAAGAATATACACTGAAAAGTTGTGACAGCGATATTAACAATTATATGGGGATGGGAAATGGAACTAAGGCTTCTACACTACTACTGTTGCCCTGAAACTGCAGCAAGAAAGTCCACTTATACATTGCAGTAATAAGCAATTTCCAGTCTTCACACAGTGACCATTTTAGTAATTGGGCTCAGAGCTGCTCCATTTCTGTTTGCGAAAATACAGACATTTGCCAAGTCTGCTCTCAGTTTCTGCACTGTGGAAGTGGAGAAACTCCAGATTTTGCCTAGTGCAATTGGCAGCTTCATCTGAATCACTCTATAATTTTCATAGTTAAGTGTATCAAGTTAACCTTGTACTTCTGAAGGTCAGTGTGCATCCTCCTTTCCCCCTCCAGTATGTCATACAGTGGCATACCTGTATTCAGTGATGGTTCAGCGGCTGGGTTGTTTACTCCATGTTGCAAATAACTGGTCCTGCACTGTCATTCAGTCCCTGGAGGTGAAAAGCAGATGAGGCTTTGAGTGTCTGTACCTTTGATGCCAGGTGACGCACAAGAGGATGAAGGCAAACGTTTTGATTTTGGATGTCTCAGTCATTCTGCAAGTCATCTTGTCCTTGCATGGTAGTTTCAAAATGGCAGAAAGAAGAATTAGATTTCTTATATAACAGCTAATGTTACTGATACATAAATAGTAGACCTGGCTGAGAGCTACATGCAAAGCCTCAGCTCCACTCTATTTCCACCATAAAACTGGAATATCTTCATGTCTTGGTCAGACACCAAGCAACTTTACAGTAGCTTTAAGTGCAGAAAAAAAAAATCTTTTTATGCAGTTTTCAAAAGTAGAAACACAGCCAGGTCAATCTCAAGCATCTGAAAATTAAAATCTTTTTATGTGTAAGATTAAAAGAGTTACCCACTAAATAACCAGTAATGTGTCATTATCTGGCATTATCTCTTTATATTTCAAAATTGTCCCTGTAAATCAGATTACTTTCAACAGTCAGGTGGTTTTCAACCCTATTGAAGGGTTTTGCTGCTAATCTAATGTTTGGTCTTAGCTTTAGCAGATAACACCTCGCCCTGGATTTTCCCACCAAAGCCTGCTGTTTGTCAATACCTTGCTAAGTATACATTGGGTGCTCTGAAAGTAATGCCTCTTATTTGTTTCCATGGAAATTACAACAGATAGATACAAAGAGCACAATATTGGATAATGCAAATTCTCAGCTACAAAACAGAATTTTTCAGCACAGACATCACCTTTAGCTATGCATTTTCCCCAGTGATGAACAAGAGATGCATGCCACCCTTTTGAAAATCAGCATCAGAGGAGATGATCCACAGTCGCTGTTGCCACTGCTGAAATGCACCACAGTCTCACTGTTCTCACACCCACTGCTNTCCATGGAAATTACAACAGATAGATACAAAGAGCACAATATTGGATAATGCAAATTCTCAGCTACAAAACAGAATTTTTCAGCACAGACATCACCTTTAGCTATGCATTTTCCCCAGTGATGAACAAGAGATGCATGCCACCCTTTTGAAAATCAGCATCAGAGGAGATGATCCACAGTCGCTGTTGCCACTGCTGAAATGCACCACAGTCTCACTGTTCTCACACCCACTGCTTCATCTGCACTTCCATGTCAGGCGCTATGTTCTCAGACTTCCCTTCTGCTGGCATCTGTTGTCACACAACAACAAAATGTAATGGAATATTGGCAGGAAGGTTCAACCTCTGCCAACCACCAACACCCACCTCTAATGTCATGGGCCAACATAATAAAATAGGAGACATTGCTTTTTGAGTAGCCCTCATAGATTGGGCAGTTTAAGTTTCTGGGTTTTAACACTGCAAAGTGGTAGGCTCTTGGATAGTGAGTTGCTAGCATATTCAGTACAAGCAATCTGCTCTTAGCAATCAGAGTGAGTCATAAACTTATAAGCAGCTACAGTACAGAGAGATCAGAGAAGATAATGGAATAAATATACTGAGTTTTTATTTTATTTTTTTCTTCTCTGTTGTTCCTGCTATAGTTCCTCATTATTATAATGAGGAGACTTCTGTTTTAGCTTAGCTGTTGTAAAGCTTTTCTGAAGGAAAAAATAAGGACTTTGGGGGATAAGAAAAAAGTTTGCCTTCATTGTTTGTTTGAGTCCTTAAAAATCAGTTCTGTCATGCTTCAACACAGGCAAACGAAAGAGATGACACAATCTGCTCCAGAAAGGTCATGCATCATAAGTGCCTGTGCCATGATAATCCTTTGACAGCCCACTCCTCTTCCCCTCAACAAGCTGCCTGTTTGGTGACTGAAGGCAAGTGACAATGATGAGTGCCAGCAGCAAGAAAAAGGGAGAGCAGCAGATTTCAAGATGCTCCAGTACAGACAAAGTTGCTCAGGTTGCTGACATATGTTGTGGAGACAGATTTCCTCAGTATGCAGACTGAAATGCATAATCCGAACAAGGTTACTTGCCAAACATCTACAGTGTTTATTGAAAACATCCCTGATATTTAGAATTCTGTGGTCTCTTGAAACCCAGAACTACAGCCCTGCAGTTATTTTTCCTTTACAGAGAGAAGACACATACAGGCCTTGGGAACACGTGGGTAACTTCCCCCCCTGCCCCCCCCCCAGTAGCAGGAGAGACAGTTTAGCCTGCTTTTCCTGGTTCACATCCTGGGGTGGATCACCACAGACAAACAGCTCCAGCAGAGACATGGCTCAGAGGCCGTACAGGAGAAGAGCTGTCTGTCTCTTTGGGCAGGGTGCTGGATTGCCGTGCAGAGGAAGGAAGAGAGGAGGACAGTGATTTATGTGGGTCAATTTATGAGAGTGTCTGGCTTTGAGATACTGAATGGGATTTTTCTTTGAAAAACAAACAAACACTATTTATATTTCTCTTAATTGTCTGGAAAAACTCAATCCTCCAGTCAGGCACACTCCTCTTCACTTATTCTTTTAACTTTCACTCATACTAAGCTGCTTTAGAAGTATTTTTGGAGATAGTTAGGCTTGGAACTCCGTGTTCCTCATTGCTGTTTTCAGATTTTCTTACATGATGTTCCTTTCCACAGTGCTGGTGTTTAGACCAGACAGAAATATGGATATTGTAGAGCACAATAGCAGCCTTGTATATCTTCCTCAATAACTAGAGGAAAAAAAAAAGGAAAAAAAGAGAAAAAGAAGGAGTAAGAGAGAATATTCTCAAAGCAGTACACAGAGATGTTTCCGTCTATGAGATCCTGGCTTTTTGGAATCTTGCAAATACAAGAATGAGGGGCTTTTGCATGGGAGAACTACGACAGTTCCGTAACTCCAGAGATTCATGATAATTTCTTTCTCATTTTAATTCCAGATATTTGGTTTGCACACTGCATTCTCTTAGTTACCGTTCCAGGAATCTGTTGACCTGCCCAAGACTGTTGAATGTCCTGCGGCATCAGAACTGGAACAAATTTCATCTTTATGTAGTTAATACATGAGAAATATTTTAAGGTAGCTTTTTAAAGCATTGCTGAAGCTGTAGTTTGGATTCCTGCCACATGCACCAAGAGAACATAGTAGCACGTCTTCAGAAGTTTCCTGCAGTCTGTGTTCTGGCAAGAATTTTTCTTTGCTGCTGCTCTGGATGTTTCTGGAAATGATCTTTGTCACTGTTACTGGTGGTGGCACAAGCAGGGAGAAGTTTGCAATCCACTTGGTGTAAAGCACATCATTACTTTGTCCAGTAAAGCATTCTATTTCTCTCTTCTGTGTTGCTAATTACCAGTGTTTCACAATTCTCCTTTCTGTGAGGCATGTTTTTTTACATGGAATGTAGTGGAGTACTTAGACTCTTGTGTTTAAATGTGTAACTATTTCTGACTTGTTTAAAATATGGGGAGGTATGTCTATGCAATCGTGCACACAAGCACACATAAATAGACAAAATCTCATGATCATTTCTTTTTTGACAGCAGTTTAATAACATTAAAGATGAAAATATGCATTATTTCTTTGATTTTTACTCAGTTTAAAAGTGAGCGGTACAAACGAATGTCCTACAGTTAAAATATATTCAAGCAGTACCATTCTTAGGATCCTACTGTGCTTTAAAAACTCAGGNGAAAAAGAAGGAGTAAGAGAGAATATTCTCAAAGCAGTACACAGAGATGTTTCCGTCTATGAGATCCTGGCTTTTTGGAATCTTGCAAATACAAGAATGAGGGGCTTTTGCATGGGAGAACTACGACAGTTCCGTAACTCCAGAGATTCATGATAATTTCTTTCTCATTTTAATTCCAGATATTTGGTTTGCACACTGCATTCTCTTAGTTACCGTTCCAGGAATCTGTTGACCTGCCCAAGACTGTTGAATGTCCTGCGGCATCAGAACTGGAACAAATTTCATCTTTATGTAGTTAATACATGAGAAATATTTTAAGGTAGCTTTTTAAAGCATTGCTGAAGCTGTAGTTTGGATTCCTGCCACATGCACCAAGAGAACATAGTAGCACGTCTTCAGAAGTTTCCTGCAGTCTGTGTTCTGGCAAGAATTTTTCTTTGCTGCTGCTCTGGATGTTTCTGGAAATGATCTTTGTCACTGTTACTGGTGGTGGCACAAGCAGGGAGAAGTTTGCAATCCACTTGGTGTAAAGCACATCATTACTTTGTCCAGTAAAGCATTCTATTTCTCTCTTCTGTGTTGCTAATTACCAGTGTTTCACAATTCTCCTTTCTGTGAGGCATGTTTTTTTACATGGAATGTAGTGGAGTACTTAGACTCTTGTGTTTAAATGTGTAACTATTTCTGACTTGTTTAAAATATGGGGAGGTATGTCTATGCAATCGTGCACACAAGCACACATAAATAGACAAAATCTCATGATCATTTCTTTTTTGACAGCAGTTTAATAACATTAAAGATGAAAATATGCATTATTTCTTTGATTTTTACTCAGTTTAAAAGTGAGCGGTACAAACGAATGTCCTACAGTTAAAATATATTCAAGCAGTACCATTCTTAGGATCCTACTGTGCTTTAAAAACTCAGGAAGATTTTACATAAAGAAAAGAGTGAGGAAAACACAGTTTCTTTCTTTAAATAAAGCATACCTATCAACATGGATGTGGACAATAGATATTCATCAAAATATCTAAGTGTTCGCTCTTCCCTTCAGATGACTGGCTAGAAGCAAGTGTAATACTGACCTCAATAATTTCAAAGGGTAAATGTCTTCTTCCTGAGTGCTTCTCAATCCTGTGATTGTCTCCTAGCATGCAATTAAATGCAATTAAACCTGAACATTTCTGTGCTGTACATTAGAATTTACACTTTCCGTTTTTTGTTGTTGTTGTTGTTTTTGTTTTTAATGGAAAGCTTTTCCCAATGCTTTTTGGAAGGAGTTTTAATCTGAAAGAAAAAAAACCTCCAGAAAAATATCCTAAGAGAGGTGATTTACAATGGTAGCTGAAAATATTCATTAATACTTCAGCACACTCTTCTCTGTTCCATCCTGGAGCAGAGTGAGGGTGGACCTCCACTGAAACGCTTGACAAAGGGCAGTGACAGCTGCCTGTGAAGTCCTGCAGTGTGCTTAGTATCTCATTTTCACAGCAATTTATGTCATTCAGCATGCTAATATGTCCCTTCAAAAGATACTTCATCAGTACTTCTCCAGCAAATAGGTTCAAAGGAAGGTACTCATGGTCATATGATATAAAGAAAATGCACAGTACTACCGGAGGTATTTTATTTTCTATCATCAGCAGCAGGATGGTGCATACTTTAGGGGAAATGACAGTGCCAAGGGACAGGACTAAGTCTGAGTCTTTATCTGTACCTTCGTAAACAGCTACTGAAACTAAACATGTCAGTTGCTTTTACTTTCAGAGAAGGACAAACAGCTTGACAGTAGTTCATAAATTTCAGATATATTACCACACTGCTTTTCCACCTCATTCCTTTCTTTTCTTCTTTCATAGCTTTCTTTGGGAGTAGCTGCTCTCCTGACTCAGACTGCATGTGAATGGCAGCACCACCTTGTAAATACCTTTGTTATTTATCAGAGTCTGTCTGAATATTGGCCAATTTCTCCCACAGAGCCTCATGATCAATGGAAAATCTCTAGTTAATAAGACCTTGATGACAGTCCAGATCTGATTTCAAAGTTCTCCCAAGAAGGAGCTACTTATGATAACATGCATGTTACTTCATAATTTATGTGTGCAGGCACATATTTCATGTGATAGAAGGTGTATTCACTTCCATTCCCCTACAGAAAAGCTTGTATGCGTCCTTGAGTTTTTGGCAGATGTTAAAAACAGATCAGGAGCAGATGATGTAAAAGCAACAGTATGTCTCTGAGAAAAAGCAAAGCAGCAGGTGCAGAAGAAGCATATGCTGCATTCCCAGCAGCAGGAGCAGCCATGCGAAGGGCTCTCTGGGACCTCATGTGGGGTGCATGCTCCACTTCTCTAGTGGCACTGAGGAAATTTAATAAGTCTACACCAAAGTAAGCAAGTAATTTACAAACTTAACTTTCAGTTATGTAATATTACACACACTAAGCACACTGCAGAGCAAGAGAATTTCTCAGGTAGAATAACCTGGGTCTTTAGCAAAGTATCTTATTTAACTTCGAAATGTTGAATGCCCAGAAATAATAATGAGGTAAATTAAAAAACTCCAAACCCTCCAATTATCCCACACATCAAGGAACACAAAAAGTCTTCATTCATTTATTTCTTACTAAAAACCATGAGTTTAGTGTATAAAATTCATTTGAAAGTTTTGGATCACAGAACACCTTAAAAAATAATTTATTAAAAAATGTCAGTGGCTTAGTTACTGCAAGAATTTTTGAGATGACCATTAAAAATTGTTTCTAAGTACATCACAGCACTGACAGTGTTCCCTGTTCTAGCTGATGTGAAGAATCTGTTTGTAGCTACCCTGACTTTTAATCATAAGTTATTGAAAATATTGGAATGGGAATTCATGAGATACCTAATGGCATTAGCCATGTCAACCTGCTTGATAAATGGTATGGATATAGATCAAATGTTTAAGTAGTGATTACATGAACTCACCTGATTTTGCACCACTCATGTATGTTCCCAGGAACATGAGGCTATGCGTAACACTTCAAACTGCCACAGAGGGAAAAGCCTATAAACTTCATCCTCACACAGCTACCAGGAGACTGAACACTATGTGACTGACAGTGTCACACGTATCGCATTTAGGTCTTAGGATGAAGTACATCAAGAACTTTGCAATTCTCTTCAAATTGCTGGTGCAGGAGGGTATGAACAAATCAGTCATGAGTGGTAAACAGAAGGATTTTCCTGGAGCCTGAGGTGAATTAGGAGACTCATGATGAGCTGAAACATCTCATTATTTCTAAGAAATCCTAGAATGTATATCCAGAAATGTCTGCCAATTAAACACCCATACAAGAGAGTTTGAGGAAGACAATAGCCAGCATGGTATCCCCCATTCTTTCAGATAAAAGGGAAAGATTTCAGGCTGGAAAACTGAATTTTGCCAAGGAACGTTTGAAACTTCTACAAGTAGATGTTTCTGTTAGAGCATTGGAAGGAAGGGCAACATAAGACATAATGAACAGCAAACTGGAAAATGTCCAGAAGGATACAACGTTGTAGTTGAATGATGAAGCCAGGGCCTCAAGAAGTGTACTTCATCTTTTCTCTTTTTTTCTTGTTTGAATCTGAAAGGCAGACAGGTTGAGATCATTCTGCAATAGCATCTACAATTCAGAAATTATTCCTAATCATAATTGCTTTTACAAATGAGCTCACTGAGTTCTCCTAGATAATCCATGCTTCCCCCCCACCCCCCAAAAGAAGAAAAAAAGCCATATTTATTTATATAAACCAAAATGAAATGCAATTAAAACTAACTTTGTGACAGTTGGGAAATGATCCTTTGGAAGAAAATTCCAACTGAGGATAGGCAAAGAGCATTGTTTTTCCAGTCACTTTCCTACCACCCAGATCTACTACTGCTTCAGAGACTGCACAAATACGAATAAGAGCCAGCTGTGCTAATCCTAGGCACGCACCATACCTCAGGGAAAATTCCCATAGAGGAACTGAAAGACATTATTTCTTCCACTTAGAGTGAGTAGAGCAGAGCAGTGAATCTGTCTTGAGCTGTTGGATTTTATTCTTTGTGAAGAAGAGCTGAGGATGAAAAGTTGGATATGACTGAAACAAACGAAAGTATTTTGAGGCTTTTACACATATCAAATGGAAGCAAGCAGCTCAGCTGCTGTTTAAGTTACCAATCCAGCTAGTTTTCTTGAGATTTCTTCCTGCAAAGCCTCAGCCTCTGGACAATCTGAATCCTGCCACAGGAAAGAGCATTTTCTAGCTTCCTCTGGCTTCTAGTGTAACTATTCTGCTCAGTTAGCTTTCCAGCTAATTGCAGTTATCTTGTAGACCCTCAGATACTTGGAAGGCTTTTTGAAAACAAACATGGGATCTAGGCACCTTTCTGTCAGCTGTGCCTTTGAAAATGTCCCTGCAGATGTGCAAAATGTTTATTCTTCTACTGTCCTACCCCTGCTGTCCAGCTGCAGTGTTGCCAGAGTCTATGGATGGGATAAAGATGTTGAAGAAAATCCAGAAGCACAATGTTTTCTAAGGGTTTTCTAGAAATTCTTACTTATTTCTTTTTCTTTTTTTTTTTACTTGGGTTTCATTCTCTTTCTTCTCCTGTTGGTCTGGTTACAGTATGTGGTTATTTTCTGTCAGCAAGAGACATACAAAAAGGTTTGGAAATTGAAATTCTAAAGCTTTCTAGTCTTTTACAGTCCCAGCAAGGGCTGTTTTTTAATCCTTTAAATATCAGGATTTCATTAAACCATTTTTTTCCCTCTTAATTCTCAGCATGAATCACAACTGAACTGAGCGTTAGTCTGTTTAAGCAGTAAAGCATTTACACAGAGGAACTCCAGCTGTAGTGTAAATACAATTTAACAAGATTTTTTTAAAGACGTAGTCCTGGAAAAGTCATTATAGCTATTTGTTAGCCAAAAACTATAGGAGTAAGACAAAAATCCTTTGCATGTCATTTATTATTGCCACTTTATAGGTCAGGGAATTATAAACAGATTTAAGTATTTTGCAATAGCAGCTTTTTATTGAAAGCTATTGTTTTAAAAAGGCACTGCTTATTTTTTAGCTGCTACAGTTCTTCTAATGTATATTTTCAGCCACTTCAGCTGAGTTGCCTACAGTTTTCACAAGTATGAATGCCAAAAATATTTTCACAGCCTCATGTTAATGCTGCTAGTTTTGCTTAATGTATATATATAAATCTTGTACTAGCATTGTGACTGTCAATCAGCAAACATCTTTTAAAAGTATTGCTGCTAGCTACTTTACTGATGGCTTCCAGTTCGCGTAAAGGTATTTAAGAGTCCCCACCATAACCTTTTGTGGCAAGTTTGCATAAAAGTCATATAAACCCCATAAATAAATACTACTTCTCATCAAATTTAATTCCTTTTCCTGACATGTAATCTATAAGAAATTTAATATAACCTATTGATAAGGCCCATATGAGTCTACGGGCTTTTTTTCATAGGATTTTATACCCTGAAACTCCCTATAATACACAAAGAAATATGCATAGGCTTCCCGTCTCTTTTAAAGCCAAGGTTGTCCTATATCTTGTCACTTTAAATAACAAAGGCCTCTAAAGATCAGTGAATCTCCTTGTAATGCAATTTGATTTTCTTATTATTCTTATGAGATATTGCATCCCCTAACTTTTAGTGTATCTAAGAAATTTGTTGTTTTAACTCACCCAAAATCCTTAATGAAAATATAGACTTTAAGTGTACATTGAAACTGCAGTGGGATTACTTACATGTTGAGGTATTCTCTTATTAAATTTGCAGATTTGTTCTTGCATTTTGAAATAAAGTCTTTACTTTTTCATAGTACAGGCAAACAGAACTAAGAGACAGATATTCTGTATTCTGAAGATGGTAAACGAAAACAGTAATGCAGCAGTTATCAATGCAACTGAAAAACTACATGTAAAATAATTGTCACCAAAGTAGTACAATCTTTCCGGTGAGGAAGAATTAATAATTTAAGAAAGCGTATGAAATCAGTATCCATTTCAATTTTTCTTACCATTATATTCTTAAAATACAGCAATTACTTGTATCAAGGAAGGATAAGCGAGACAAAGAAGTAAGCAAACCTCAGAAAAAACAGCTCCTGTTAAGTAAATAATATCATAAAAAGACTTTATCGTATTTTTCTACTGCCTCACAGCTTAGATCAAAAATAAAATGCAATATGTGAATAAAAACTTGTAGTGGGAGTTCATACAATATAGGAAATTGGAGATTTCTTAGGAATAAGGATGATGGCAGTTAAAAAAGGTTGAACTCCTAAAGATTTCAGAGTCTTGCAAGCATGACATCTTTACAGATTTATGTAAGGATAGCATGTTAATCCAAATTCAATATCAGAACAAAGTCTGCGATGTTGTGTCATCTTTACTTCCCTTTCTGAATGTTAAAATCCCTGGGGCAGCAGTTCAGTATGTGAGCCAGACAGACCAGGCTGATGAGACAAATATTCTATTCACCAGGTATTAATGTTTGTCTATAGCTCAGAAACAGAAGATACTTTCTTCATGTATTTAACAATGAAAATATATTTTAAAGTTCTTTCTGAGGTAAGGATACGTTTGACCGGAACACCAGTCCTATGACTGTTCTTATCAAAGAAGCTTATATGGTAAACCTCACATTAAATCATAAAAAGTAGAACATCTTGTTTAGGGTCATATTTCTATCATAATTTCTTTCTTTCTCCCATTATGTTATTTTCAGTCCTTCTTTTTTTCATTCTTCCTGCAGTTTCTTGCTTTCCTTTCACCACAGGAGAAGAGTCAGCACCAGTGCAGCCAATAAGCTCAGTCATGATAAGCTCAAAGCATCATAATATTGCCAAGAGAAATGGCTGAAGTTTCGAAGTTTCAATTGTTAAGGACTGAACGCATAACCATGATGAAAATGCAAATCTTAGATTCACTGATATCTAGCCAAATCCTGAGACATAATCAACCACTTGTGATAGCTGTTTTACTAGATACTGGCTACCCTAGCTACATATCCTTGGATAGGTTTTTCTCCTGCTGATCCTGCTCATTCTATAAAAGAACATCTAAATCCAGAAATGCCTACAATTCCACGTAGTTGGACTTTGTACAATACCTGAGGCTTCCGTACTTTGTCCAAACCCAAACTTTGTGAACTTACTTGGGCGAGGAATTTGAACAATTAGGAATATAAACTTTAAACCACAAGCCAAAACTAGGAGACTTAGGAAGATAAGAAAATAAAACGATCACAGTTTCTTTTACAATCCTTCCTATTCCTTGTTTTAAAGATCCATATACTTCTAACCTATACTTTTTATTGTCAGTCCTTGTCAATAAGCACTGCAGGAAGATGCAAAACAAATCTACATTAAATAAATTTTGTCAGACTCTTTATAAGAGAGCTGGGAGTAATACTGGTGTAAAAAGCAGGATGATAAAAAAAAATTAAGGTGCAATGGGAGAAATCCTTATTAGAAATATTATTACTTTGACTTTCTTGTTTTCTTTTGTTCTGTTCTGTTTTCTAGGTTTCAGAACCCAAAATCTACATCTAGTCAGTCTTGATCACCCAACATGTTTAATTTGACCACACCTAAGTGTCTCTGACATTGTTTGCAACCTAGAATGATATATTTTCAATGTATTTCAGTGAAGTTCCAACAGCAGCACATTATTACTCCCATTAGGTATGTTGAATTAATGAGTAATACAAAAAATAATTGAGTTATGGAATTTCTGTTTTATTGGCTCGGTGATACAGCAGCAAATTTTATGTATCACCAAACAGCTCATTGAGTATAAAGATAAGTAAACTCTGCGCAATATTAACTGCTGCATCAAGTCAGATTTCAGAGGATTCACCGACCGCTAGAGCAGGCTACCCAGAGCCACATCCAGCCTTGCTTTGAATGCCTCCAGGGATGGGGCATCCACAACTTCCCTGGGCAACCTCTTCCAGTGCATCACCACTCTCAGAGTGAAAAACTTCCTCCTAACATACAACCTAAATTTCCCCTGTTGTGGTTTAAAAGCATTCCCTTTTGTCCTATCACTATCAACCTGTGTAAACAGTCATTCCGCCTCCTGTTTATACGCTCTTTTCAAGTATTGGAGGGTCACAATGAGGTTTCCCCAGAGACTTCTCCAAGCTTAACGAGCCCAGTGCCCTCAACCTAACCTTTGTGGAGAGGTGTTCCAGTCCTCTGATCATTTTAGTGGTCCTCTTCTGGACTCATTCCAAGAGCTCTGCATTTTTCTTGTGCTGGAGGCCTCAGGCCTGGATGCAATACTCCAGATGGGGTCTTACAAGAGCTGAGTAGAAATGGGCAGTCACCTCCCTCTCCCTGCTGGTCACCTCTTTTTTAATGCAGCCCAGGATATAGTTGGCCCTTTGGGTTGCAAGTGCACATTGCTGGCTCATGTCCAGCTTCCTGTCCACCAGGACCCCCAAGTCCTTCTCCATAGGACTGCTCTCCAGTTCTTCCCCTAATCTGTTATCTCCTGTTATTCCTTAGTTTGGAAGTTCACTTAAGCTTCAGGCATTGAGTCAGAGAATCAGATAATGGCTTGAGTTGCAAAGGACCTCAAAGATCATCTAGTTCCAGCCCTCTGCTATGGGCAGAAGTGCCAGCCACTAGACCTGGCTGCCCAAGGCCTGATCCAACCTAACTCTGAAGGACTAAAAGTTTATAACTCACATTTGATAGAATTGCATTTTGGGTGAGGAAGAAAACTGATTGTATATTGAATAATGGTTTGGACATAAAAGTAGATTTTTTTTACTCTTACTACTTCAGTTTTCTTAGCATGAGAAATGAATCTCAGAAGACCAAAAGAATATCCATAATATTATATGACAAGAATATATTCTGGATCCGTTATTACTACCTCACTGAAAGAATAAGAATAATATAAGAATACAAATAAGAATAGGAATAAGAATTAATTTAAAGCAGGGAAGATTTAGGTTAGTTTTCAGGGGGAATTTCTTCACAGGAATGGTGAGGTGCTGGAACAGATTCCCCAGGAAGGCTGTGGATGACCCATTCCTGGAGGTGTTCAAGACCGGGTTGGATGGAGTCCTGGGCAGCTTCGTCTAGTAGCAGATTTGGAGGTTGGTGACCTGCCTGTGGCAGGGAGGTTGAAACGTGATGATACTTGGGGTCCCTTCCAACCCAAGCCATTCTATGATTCTATGATTCTACAAAAGCATCTGTAATAACAAGTCTTTCCTAAGGTACCCATTGGCTTATAGTTCAAAAAGTAGACTCACAAAGAGCAAAAACATACCAACTGGGGCTGAGGGATTCGCCTGCCCAAACAAATATAACGTTACCTCCAAGTCCAACTCAGACGTTATAGTCCTTTAACGCAATAGGCATCTCTGGACAGTAAATCAGATCAACTTATAACTTAAAATAAATACCAAATGAGTTCCAAAATTGGGGATATCTGTTTATTACTATAAACTGAGTTAACTACCTTAAACTGGACTCTTAAAATTTAAGAAACCAAAAATTAGGGGACACAAATTCAACTGTTTTTCATTTAGAGTTACTTGAGTATTAAAATGCTCAGCTCTTTGCAGTGGCAAAATATAGAGCTTTTCACTTCAAGTTACCAAACTGAATCCATCCTGAACAATACTGCTCTGGAGTAATCTACAAAATAAGATCACATATAAATTATTCTTTCTGTCACAAAGACTAACTAATAAAAAACATCAGAAGTACTGGTTTTTGCTAATATTCAGGGTGATTCATAAAAGTAATTGAAACGCACAGGAAAAAAAAAAAAAAGGAGTGTCATGAACATTCTTTTAAATGAAAAAAAAATCCTATTTTACTACAGACATGCTGTGAGAAGAGCAGTCCCGCTCAAAAATTATAGTTGTCACGTGAATGAGAGACATAAGAAATCCAGATGAATTTCACAGTTCTTAAGTACCTTCTTTCATCCTTTATTTGGAAGAAAGGTAGTTCTTGTGGTTATTTATGGCACCAGAAACAAAGAGCTGATTTCTTAATATATGAACATAACTAAAGTCTAAACAATTTAACAGGGAATTTTTTGGCTGAATTACTTCTATCAACTCTCTGTTAAGCCTGTAGTTTAATTTGGCAGCACTCAAGAGTTCTTAGTGAAGTTAGCACAGCTGATTACTTTCACATCCAGCCATGAACAAACATCTCAACATGTTGAAAGTCACGGAAATTTGCTAAAAACTTGAACCCCATGGAATTCATAGTTCCCAAGACAGCTGTAAAAGAATGCAAACAAGGGGTCCTGACCCTACAAATGCTCAGTTTATTAGGTTTGTTCAGGAGGATAAGTAGTTTAAGTATCAGCCCTTTGGCTACACACTCAGAAAGATAGCAGCTGATGTGTTGTGACAGTCATTCATTAAAAGTCTGTTCATTATAATTTTGTTCATTATTCATTCATTATTTTATTTATCTGATCGCTTTTCCTTTCCAGATTTTTAAAAGGGAACTCTTAGAGATCTGGAGTGTATAATTTAATGTATTTATATTACTTAAACACACCTATAACATGCTTGCTGACATGGATCGTTAAATATCATGGCAACTTATAATGTAAATAATTGTAGATTGTGACAAGCATGATGGTTATCAGAATCTAGACTGTGATATAAAACATGACATCCCTGCAAAAACTTCTTTCTTTTAGCATCAGCATCTGAGTAAGAGCAGTAGTTTTAAAAAGGACAACAAAGAGAAATGTTAATATCAGGTGCATTCTTCACTGTTCATGATATATTCATTCAGAATATAGTTCAGTCCTGAGTGAGTAGCTTATCCCTTAATATGCATCAACATTGGTTTTAAATTTTGAAACTGTTAATACTTCCTAAAAACTCATCATTGTAACATAGTTAACAAGAAGTAGAGTAGATGCATAACACAAGGCTGGTTCACCTGGATGTTAGATTGATTTTACCTTCAATATCTTATCATTCCTTAGGAATCAAGACACAGTGTCATCATCTCATTCATGAAACCTTGATTTACTTGTGGGATTGCTGAATGTGAAAATGAAAACTGCCACTTTGGATTTCTGGAGAGATGCATGACAACAATCAGGTAAAAACATGTATATCTTTAAAAATACTAAAAGCATCCAAAAGAAATCAGTTACTTGCCACGAAGTTTTATATTAGGGGGCAGTGAGCTGACTTGACACAAAATTATAACTTTCAGGATAATTGTATCTAAGGCAAAATAAAGAGATAAAACCTAGCAATGTAATAATGATAATGAAAAAAGATCAGTTGCAAAACAAACTGAAGGAAAATTAGGTCACTACAAAGATAATCTTTATATATATATATATATATATTATTTTTTTTTATGGTGTGTGTTTGTGTGTATGTGTGTATCACACACAGTATCACAGTACTGAATACTCAGAAAACTCTTGTGTAATTTGGGACTCAACAGAGCTGAATGTTCTAAGGATGGTAATAACATAAGTCCACCAATTTTTTTAGATACATGGAATCTCCAAGGTCGAAAAGGATCTCTAAGGTGATCCAGTACAACTGTTCACCTATCACCAATAGTTTTCATTAAACCATGTCACTCAGTACAATATCTAAACATTTCTTGAATGCCTATAGGGATGGTGACTCCACCACCCCCCCGGGCAGCTTGTTCCAGTGCCTGACCACTTTCTTGGAGAAGTATTTTCTGAAGTCCAACTTGAATTCCACTGGCACAGCTTGAGGCTATTCCCTCTAGTCCTATTGTTAATTACATGGGAAAAGAGGCTGACCCCCACCTTGCTGCAGACTCCCTTCAGGTAGCTGTAGAGAGCTATAAGGTCGCCCCTCAAGCCTTCTCTTTCCCAAACTGAACAATCCCAGTTCCCTTAACTACTCTTTGTACAATCTGTGCTCCAGAGCCCTCATCAGCTTAGTTGCCCTTCTCTGAACACAGTCCAGGGCCTCAGTGTCTTTCTTGTAGTGAGGGTCCTGAAACTGAACACAGTACTAGAGGTATTGCCTCACCAGTGATGAATACAGGAGGACAATCACCTCCCTGCTCCTGCTGGCAACATTATTTTTGATACAAGACAGGATGCCACTGGATTTTTTGGTCACCTGGGCACACTGCTGGCTCACGTTCAGCTGAGCACTGACCAATACCCCCAGGTCCATTTCCACTACACAGTCTTCTAGCCACTCTGCCCCAGGTCTGTAGCATTGCCTGGGGTTGTTGTTGCCAAAGTGCAGGACCTGACACCACTCATGACTGGCTACCAGTTCACCAGTGTGTAAGATAACATACCACAAGGACTATACTTCTTCTAACATGTAAAGTGATGTAATGATAAGAATGTTTAAAATGACAAGACTCAGCAGATTTCAAGGTATTTACAGACTTGAATTTATTGTTCCTTATATAGCTGATAGATGAACAAATTAATGAGTGCTGTCACACAGCCACCAAGTTGATATTGAGAGCTGATCATCAGATCAAACCACTATACGTAAAATTCTTATTATATTCTTTAATGATTGAGTTTAATTCTGTGAAAAATAGCAATATGTCCATTGTTTTACAATACATATTAGGGCATCAAAAATATCTGTTTCACCATTTCTTTTCCCACAAATGGCTGAAGAGAAGCAAAAGGGGGACACCTTAGAAACTGATTTTTTGAGACTTTTTTCCTGTTTTTATTCTACTTTCTAATCTTATTTCCATCTAAATATCTTCTCTGTTAACAGCAGTGAACCTCCCATGAGCATCTAAGTGGGGAGACATTTGTGAGCTTGAAATGAAATTGAAGAGAAAATGCTCAGGAATATATTTTTTTGCGGGAACATGTAAATGTGGAAACGAAACACTGTTTTTCCTGCAGTGCAATCCTGGATGCTGGAAAAGGAATGCACCCAGGCACACTGAGAGCCTTCTGGGTAAGACCCAGTCACAACACTGTTTCAAGTCTACAAGATGTTTCTCAAAACTTTCCCAACTCCATTTTGGATAATAAAACATTAATTACAACAAGAAATCCTTTTCAATAGGTGACTTAGGTACAGCCCTCTGTTTGAGGGTAGGAAGAGTCTATATTCATTAGCCACTCTGAGTTTGTCAGGTTAGGGCTTGAAAAAAAATACAAATTTAATGTACTTCTGTTAATTAGCTACATTTTACTTAGCTGACATGTTCTGGGTTTTATTTCTGAAGGGATCATCTGTGACATCTGCCTTTTCTCCCCAGGGTAAGATCCCCTAGAATAAAGACGTCACCAGAACCAATTTTCCATTTTTGTTATATTCATTAACATATGTAATGATATAGTTGCTTATACTCATACTTTTTTTTTTTTATGATTTTATATTTGAAGTTAAATTCTCTTTCTAGAGTGTTAGTTTTTGTTACTTTGCCCAAATAATAAAGTCAGCTGAGGATTCTTTCCATTTACTTATTAATCTCTAGAGATGAGATATTCTAAAGTAGCAAAATTCCCAACAGTGTTATGATTAAAATTATCTGTAATAAGATATTATGTAACACATAACAGATATCCAAGTTAATCTGTTAATAGCTCATGAACCAGAAGGGGTTTGAGTAGACAGTTTATATCACTAGAACCTAATTCCTTAGAATTTTTCCTCTGATACAGACCCTTTCCCTAACCTCGACCCAACCCTCCCCTAACATTACTCCATGCTGTTTCCTCAGGCCCTGCTGTATCAGGGAGAAGAGCTGTGAGGAGCTGCAACCACCATGAGGCCTCCCCTCAGCCTCCTCTGCTCTGAGCTGAACAAACCAAAGAACCTCAGTTGCTCCTCATGTATTTTGCCCTCAAGATCCTTTGCTATATTTGTAACCCTCCTTTGGATGCTCTCTAATAGTTTTAGGTCCTTAAATAGTGGCACCCACAACCTCATCCAGTACTGGAGGCAAGGGTACACAGTGCAGAGAAAAGCAGCACTCCCCTCACCCAGTGGCAGTGCTGGGCCTTAAGCACCTCTGGGTATGGTTGGCTCCTATGGATTCCAGAGCACACTGCTGGCTTATGTTACGCTTACTTTCAGCTACTCTTCTCCACACTCTGATACCCCTGTATGCATATCTAACCTTGGTTGCCCCATCCCAGGCACAGAATCTGGCTCTTGTTAAACTTCATAACCAGTCCTTCTATTTGTCAAGTTTTCTCTCTCATGAGAGTCAACAGCTCCTTTCAATTTTGTGTCGTCCACCAACTTAGTCATTCATGAAAATATTAAAGAGAACTGACCCTAAAATGAGCAGAACCCCACTACCAACTGGCCATGAGCCTGATGTAACCTCATTTACTATATCCCTTTGAACCTGATTCATTGTCCACTTGTTCACCCATCACATTATATAATGTCTTTATAAAATGAAACAAAATTTAAAATATAACTAATCAATGAAACCAACATAAAACATTTACAAACCACAAATATACGTAAGGAAAACAGATCTGAATAGTGAAGGATTTTTTAACATACTGAAAAAGTTGTAAAAATAAATAGTGCTGAAGCTAGAGAATTGTGATACTGGAATTATTCATAATAATGTACTATTTTGCATTAGTTTGAAATGACTGTAATGTTCTTTTACAATCTCATCTTGAATCCAAGAGCTGTGATTCTTGTGGTTTTTCTGGAACATATTAAATTCTTTACTAATCAGACAGTACTTGCAGAAATGAAATGGTACTTCTGGTACAGCTCTGATTTCCATTACATTGTCTCTGACCTGCAATCATTCTCACTCAGGCATACTATGGAGGCTTTCAAAACAGAGAATTTTTTCATCCTGGGGAAAAGCATGGCCATTTAGATTATTTCCTAGAAGAGAGTGCCTGCTTTGCTAAAGTTAAATTATACCCAGACTCTACTTTGTCCTTTAAACACAGAAAACTCCCTAAGTGCAGGGAAGTAGAATAAAAATAGTTAAGAGCTCATGATGGCTTTTACTGTTGCTGGTCTCCGGTGTTTTTGTTGTTGTTTTTTCACTTTTGTTTTTCACATGTGATATAATAAAAGCATTTGACTATTAAACAAAACAAATTTGTAACTAGCATGTGCTAGTTTATTCAGTTGCAGAAGTAAAAAAGCTTGTAATTAGCTGTCAACAGTCTAGCCATTTGGGTGCTAATAACATTTGTTTTTGGAAAGATTTGGAGAAAAGATTACATTGCCTGGAAACTAACACTCTCTGTCAGATTCAGATGTCTTAAAAGCCATTCAGTGACCTTAGTTTTCATTATCTTTTATCTCTTAGTAATTTGAGGAAATGGATAATAAATGATCACAGAACAGACAAATTGAAACTTTTCTTGAAGATTATTTCATGGGTTATGTTTGGTCTATTGTTTTTAGATTTTAAATACTGCTAAACGCAGAGAGAAAAAATTATCAGGAATTCATGAATTATAAAAGAATAGGAAAAAAATGGGAGCAAATAGAACATATTGTTAAAATAATGCATTCCGATATATTTTACTTAGAGTTATTTTTAGAGTGCAAGAATTTTTTTTTTTTTTGTCCATACCTATAAAGACTCTACCTTTCCATGCCTTCCCTTTCCGTTCTTTACCTCATCTTCTTTGCCTTTCATTCTCCTTCATTTCCCAGTGTAGGCGAATTTCACAAGAAAATGATATGCTGGCATAGCTGAGCATTTCAGAAGTCTTGAACAATATTGTGAAAGCTGGCAAGACTGCTCAATTCCTACCCAAGTTATTTTTCTTCAGCATCACGAGTGGTATTTCTTACTCAGACAAATGGCAGCAAAGGTTTTGTTTTGCTTTTCCTAATGAGCCAAGTGACACATATCTTCTACATTCAGCTTCAATTAAATTATGTCATAAACAATTAGCCAAACCAGTTTTGAGATTTATGAGATTGATTACCTTATCTGAAAAAAAAGAAAAAAAACCTGTGATATGGGATGAGTGAACTTGTGAGCATCTGATTTGAAGGATTTGTTGTATTTTATCCCAGCATGGGCTGAACTATCCAATCCCTCTATTGAGAACAAACCCACTTTGAGACATATCAAACTGGACTTACACATGCACACACAAAACACACTAACAAACAAGCAAATAGATAGACTGATAGACACAAATAGAAAACAGAACTACTCTATAGTTCTCAGGTTACTTTGGAAATTTTAGGCTGCTGCCTGCAAATTAAACTTTCTGAAAACAGAACTGTAACACTACTCATTCAGCCTTTCAACTACTACTGTTTTTCCAAAAGCACCACTCTCTAAAGTTGTCAGCACTGTATTTTACAAAGATATACAGCCAGCAATGATGTAGATACATAGAGATAGCCTTTATTCAGTGCAATAAGCACATACAGCTCTTCTCCGAATTGTTAGACAATTACAGCCATCCACCAGCAAACCAAATTTTTAGCAATGAAGCCATTGAAGAACTGGGTGCTGCAAATTTCCAGACCAAGCCTGCAAAAGACATTGTGAGACTGCAGCACGGAAAGTAAGGCCTTTGGAGACTTCTACTCATGCAAAAATCACCATGCTACATGAACTTTAGAGGTAAATTATTGGAGTTGGAAGGACAAAAAAGACACTCCAATTTCAGGGTTTCCCTACCATAATTCTAGGATTAGAGCTCCAGGCTTTAACATCATCACCATATGTTAGTCTGTGTCATATTTTGCTACTTTAAAACATGACATATTATTTTTATATTTGTTGAATAAACAGTAGCCAGGAAATTCTTTTAGACTTCTCTTACTCACACAATATTTCCTGCTCCTCAGATATTTATGTGGTTTATTCTTAAGGACAGAAAGGATCTTCTGTTCATATTTCATCTGTTCCTAGTAGTGCAAGTTTTATTGATTTCTCTCTCTGACATCAGATACAAAACAGCTGAATCTGAATTTAGCACTGTGTAAGTGCTGAAGGCAATTTGGTCCAGAAGTGTTTAGGCTACTGATTCAGTGAGAATATTCTGGTTGCTGAGATCAGTAGGTCTCTAGCTTCAAATATTTGGTTTGAAAAAAATATATATATATGGAAAAAAAGAAGCTATACTCATATAAATGTTTACAGTACAATGTTTCTTGTTGTATCTGAATTTAAAGCCATTTCTTATTTCATGAGGGTAGTAAAAAATCTAAATCTTGAGTCTCCTTCAGTACTACTTATGTATTATGTACTGACTAAAGACTCTACCTTTCTTGTCTATGTATTTAACAATAGCCTCAATTTTCAATATTCTAATTCAATTAATAAATCATGTAGATTTCCATCATGGTCTTGATCCTAATGAGTGAATAAAAATTGTTTTCCCCAAGGCAACAATTACCTACATTTAACTTTCAACTATGTTTTTGTAGTTCATTAAACAACTGCAGTTCATAGAATCGTAGAATTATTTGAGTCGGAAGGGATCTTTGAAGATCATGCTCCTGTGCAATGAACAGGGATACCTTCAGCTATATCAGGTTACTCAGAGCCCCATTTAGCCTGACCTTGGATGTCTCCATGAATGGGGCATCCACCACCTCTCTGGGTAACCTATTCCAGAACCTCATCACCTTTATTGTCCTCATCACTCTTATTGTAAACTTCTCCCTTATATTCAATCTAAATCTCCCCCCATTTTGTTAGAAACTATTTCCCTATGTCTTATCACAACAGACCCTGCTAAGAGACACTCCTCATGAGCATGCAGTCACTGCAAACACAGAGTCCCTATTAATTTCCATCGAGAGGATTTGAAGTATGGGTGTATTTCTACTTCCAAACTCTACCCTCTACTAAAAGCAGGTCCTCTGACATTTCTGTACAGGAAATTGGGGTTAATTTGCACCTGGCTCTGAAAGAGATGACATGGAGGCTGTTAGTGACCATGAGAAAAGAGTCAGCAGCAGCTATTTTTGTTTTCTTCTATAACTGCAAATAGGTTACTAGGAGAGCTTCTCCCACTGAGTTCAGTTTTCTTTCTGTGGGGTTTTCCTAACTGAACTATTCTTTATAAGCAATTTCTTCCTATTTTTTCTTGCAGTATAGAGTAATTACTCAGAATAAAGTAAGAGGCAGTAACAATTCCAAGTCTGTTAAAAAATAAAAATGTGAGAACCAAACATGTAGAGATAATGAGGTGAATGGATACCTTCTGGTGATATACATCTGCAGAAGTGAAGTTGAAATGTAGTTAGTGAAGGAGTGGAAAATGACTGCAGAGAGCTTGCAGTCTGGTAGCAGAGGACTGCTAGAGCATTACCAGTTGCATACTGTGCCCTGATGACCAATCATCTATAATGTGTATATCCATCCTGAAGCAGATTGGACAGCACAAATGAATAAAAATAGAGTGGGTGTCTCCAAGTAAGAACACTAGGGAAATAACTATTTGCAGTATTTACACAGTCTAAGATCACAAACTATCTGCTCCTACAGCCATCTGCAATTATGTGTATTTATGTACTTAGACCAAAACAGCAATACTAGAAGAGTCTGTTGGTGTATCTGTCTGATCCAGACCACATTAATTAAGTTCTGTGTTTTACTGAAGACCCGAAATTTAGGTAGCTCTGAAGGAGGTGTGTGCGTGAGAAGTGTGTTAAACAGCTGGAAGGACCAAGGTCAAGGAGGCTGTTGAACCACCAGTGTTTTCTGCAGAACTGGTTGGGAAGATAAGGCGGAAGAATCTATGGAAAAATTGACTCATGTGCTTCCCTAAGTAGCTTGGTTTAAACTTGGTGCTGGGTCGAACTTGGAAGTTAACTATGTTTTGAGTAGAGTCTGGAGCAGATGATATGAAGAGATGCCTTCCAACCTAAATTATCGTATGTCACTGTGATTTTTATAGGCACTGTCACATATTTAGGATATATATCCTGGAGACACATTCTGAAAAAAATGTGTGTTTCTCCTTAAAATAAACCAAATAACAAAACAAACAAAAACAACTAGGATCTCAGGTTATCTAGTTTTTCACTGGGACCTGATGAGCCTTTGCTGCAGTCGTTCTTCTTATGCGTGATTCAGTCCTCACATCGTTCCCTACTTCCACTCAGGCCATGATTTAGAAATGTCCTTTCCAGCTATGTTTACTTCCCTGAGTCCTCATAAGAGCTCTAGGACTCCTTCAAACAGAAAACCTCATTTTTAAGTCCACTGTGGAGTTCAAGCACTTGGACTCATGGACAAACTAGGTGCGACCCTTGAACAATCTGAACAGCAAATATCAGGAATGCTTCTGAGTTCCTATGTTCATATGTGTTCCTTGAATGTGTCTCAGCATCTCACACATTTTCCATTGATTGTTTCTGTGCATATATACCTTGGAGTGGAGAAAACTTCGAAAAAAGTAGCTACATCTGTATATGAGGTATGCAAATAATTGTTATATTTTCTTATTCAGTACATAAATGTTGATTCTTTATCCTCTGATGTGCCTTCTTTGTTTTCATAGTTATCTTAATGACACAGAACAAATAGTATAAAACATGTTTTTGTTTACTTTTTCTGGATTCAAAATCTTTTTAAGCCAAACAACTTTCTCTGTACCTTTTTCTTCAGGCAACAAAAAGGTCAGCCGGATTGGAACATTCAGAAATTAAGACAGCTGCTTTAGATTTTCAGTATTCTTTTCTGTGTGCAAGTGGTTTCCTAACTCAGAACCTGTCAAATTCAATCACATTTAACGTATTTCTAAAAATTTGATGAAGGGTAAGCGTGGCTTGGACACTGAAAAAGCAATTAGGATGTGGGGAGGAGAAGGGTGGAAGAGAAAAGAAAACAGAAAACATGTTTATGCTGTGTTGGTCTGACCTAAGTCTTCATCATTTGTTTCTGGCTCTACTAATGATAGCTCAGATGTGATTAAGACCATTAAGATTCTTGATCAGTTTTACAGTGCTCAATCCTTGTAGCTTGCTACCCAGAGACTTTTCTGAATCATGCATTCCCTCTCTCTTCATAGACTACCCAGAAAATAATGACTATGAAAATGCAAAGGAACTTCCTGAGCAACCCCATAAGGACAGTAGTAAAGCTGTGTTACCTGGGAGATCTTGGCTGAGAGCTTGAGATAAGTACTTTCTTTCTCCTGTACCTATATCTAAGAGATACATATCAGCCTTCTGTCGCTCAGCAGCTTTGGCTTCGATGTCTGAACAATTCATTTCTTACCATCAAAAACATGATGATCATTGATCATTGTACTTTAGTATGTGTCCCAGAATCCTTTCAAAAAAGCATTATTCTCATCCCTCCTTTCTTTTCTCTATTCTCTTTATTTATGCAATGGATAAATATATTGCCATGTAATGCAATATATCCATAAATAAACCAGCAGTTTTAATAGAAATATATTACTATTTGAGAGAAAGTGGTCCATGGATAAAATGGTTACCTTTTCTGTTAGAATAGCTATTTTTCTTAGCAAACTATGTAAGAATGGCTACAAATCATCAACCTGAAGGCCCAGCCACCCATCTTCTGCAGAGTTCAGCACTTGATGCATCTAAGAACACCAAAACCCAGTCAAATACTGTGTGATTTTCTCACTATTGCAGCAATCTGATCTAGAGCTGTTATGAGCCAAGACTCTGTCTATGATTCATGTCCATCTATGGATATCTTTCAAGAGTATATCCAATCTTTTTAGAATACATTTGTATTTTGACACTTGAAGACTGAAAATGAGTGCTTTTCTGAATGACTATGCATTAATCCTCTATGTCTAAGCTAGAAAATTAAAAAGGGAAAGAGAATGTTCTCCATTGCTGGAACTAGGCTCTGCTTACTCAGTAGCCCTTCTACAGTTTTGGTATAGGTCAATTAGAAGTTTCATAAATAATTCCCAAGCATATTTTTTCAGGTACAAAACACAGAAATCTTCCTCATATCATGATGAGTATCCACAGTAGATCTAACCAATGTATTTCTCAAGATAGACATTTTTAATATATCACACATGGTCATTCTGTAACACAGTATCAGAGAAAAATCAAAGTTGACTGTAATTTTCTGATACAGATGGAGATTTCTCACAATAGCTTATGGCCTGTACTTACTCAGGCCTCTCCATCAAACTATTAAATTCACTGGAAAAGCTTTCTGAAGGAAACAAGTGCTTTTAGTGATACCAAAATGAGATTCACCTCCCTCTGAAGCTGTCTGCTGGAGACTGACTGACTAGCCTGTTGGTACCTGGTTCTGCTGACCAGATTTTCATTGAATATCAATGGAAGCATAAAAATCTATATATAAACATCTCAATTTGGATACTTCAGTCAGGTTCTGAACCCCATATTTCCATCTCCTACAACAGAGTGAAACCTTTATCATGATTTTCCTTTGAGCTTTCCTTATCTTTTCCTTTGTTGTTTCCTACTGCTGTTAGGACGATACGGGTTCAAATTTCCATGTGGTTCAACATCACACAGTTCTCCTATTTTAAAGAAAATCCTACTTTTCAGAAACAATGTAAGCTTTTTGTCACAGCCATTCTTGCTAACATTGTATCTATGTATTTAGCTTAGGGTAGAGACTCTATGATGAACTGTGGCCACTCAGAATGTTGGTTTTTGTTTGTTTTTTTTTTTCCCTTGAGAAATACACAGAAATTAAAACAGTTGCAAATTCATTTCTGCAAGAGGGATTGCTTCAGAATTCAGAAGTGTTAACAGCTAATATTCTTAATAGCATTTTGGTGTCGCAACTAATTAAATTAGAAGTATAATAATAAAAGATTCATGCTCTAAAGAACATAAGCCTTAATATTTCTGGTTTGTGCTGCAGGTGGAAAAAACTCCTGTTTCATACTTTCCGTATACAGCACAGACTGTAATACAAATGGTGCAATATTATCCTGGAACAGTAAGAGGAATTCCATGGGAAATATAACTTCACAAGTCATTTTACCTAAGGCCCAGCTCATAATCTCCTCCACGGATATAAACTTCTCATTTCTATGCTTCATCTCAGACATCTAATCTACATTTCCAGTGCCATTCTCAGGGAAAGTTCTGAACTCTAATACACATAAATATAAAACAAAGCAACCCTGAAATGTATAATATGTCTGTAGAACTAATGAAGGTATTGTCCTTAATGAGATTACCATGAAATACTAAAAACTCCTCATTTCTCTGATCTACACCAGCAGCTTCCCAGATGTTTTGCCCCCTAGAAACAGGGTGTTTAAAGCCTCTGAAATACAAATAAAATGTGAATCCAGCAAAGTGAGTAACTACTCATTTCTTTTACTATTTGAAAATTGGTCCTTCTAGCTATAATCTCTGTTTTTTCCAGGTTCTAAACCAGCAGTATTTCCATCTGAAGATCTCCAGTAACATCAATGGTAACTGAAATGTCCAGTTAATCCACATATAATTTAAAATGTGATCAGCATTGAACAATTTTCCCTAATGCCATCATGTCACCTTGTCCCAGCCCTGAGGAAAGATATCTTTGTTATAGTTGAAAAACTTGTTTATTATCACTGCCAATTTCCTACCAAGTCTCAGCTCCTAAAAGATCGTGTTTCTTCTGTCTGTTTTAATAACATGATTAGGAGAAAGTAAGTAATTATGTAAGACATCTCCTGGCTGGCCAGAGAAAAACCAAATAGGTTGTTTACCTAATAATTGGCATTTTACCTGATAAAGTTGGCTAAGTGCAAATCTGAAAGTAAAATTTGAAGAGGCAAAAATGATAAATTGATGAAAAGGTTAATACACAAGTGGTAAATATGAAAGTAGGGAACTGCATATTTGAATTTTTTCTCAAGTTCCTCTGCCTCTGAATAAAAAATTTACATGAACTTTAACTGCTACTTTCATCCCTTTTCTGCTTTGCAAACTGTTGGAAGGATTTATACAGGAATTAAATACAACATCAGCAGACCAATGGACTTTAGGAAGATATATGGAGAACTTGTATTTTATTAACGTGTACTGCAACATCCTGGCAAGTTCTTTTAAATGAATATTTCCAAGTACTGTAGATGGAACAACTGCTTATGTAGAACTGATTTTTTGTCTGAAATTATACAATTACATGCCTAGAGCAATTCTACTGAAGTAAATGAGCATAAATACCACTTTTCTCATATCAACATAGTTAAACACTAAAAATATATTGGATTTATGCTCAGGTGAGATAATTAAACCCTTTCAGTCACTGAAGTCTTTCACTATTGGAACATCATCTACGACAGTGTAAAGCACGCCTAGCTCAATGGCCACTTCTGCCAGTTGTGTCATGCTCACTCTCTCAAAAGATGCAAGGTCAGATATCTGGATCTAACTTTTGCCTTTCTGCACTAGGGCGTTGTTAATTAGATAAACTCAGCACTTGCAGCACAATGAGGTACTTGGGATGTTCCTGTGTGAACCAGGATACCCAAGGCTTTCTGCATCATCACTAGTCATCAGTTACTACATATATGTCCTTTTGAGTACCTAACAGACTCTCCATGTGAAAATACTATATTTTCAGGTTACAGTTTTGACACAGTAATCTGTGCTTCATATGGAGAATTAACTATTAACTGACAGAAAACTACCTTCTGCAAATGTGTTTGAAATACAGCAGTTTCAAAACACAACTTGGTTTCATGTATGTCACTTCAATTATGATGCCTCCTACTTATTTCAGTGAAAACTACAAAAGATACAAAGAGCACAGTAACATTATTTGGTGGAGCAAACACAATTTTTCCTCATAGTCACCACCATTAGCTATGCATTTTTGGCAGTGATGAACAAGAAATACATGCCACTCTCCTAAAAATCTGCGCCAGTGGAGGTGACCCACTGTCACCACTGCATAAACACAACACCTACCACCTCACTGTGCTCAAAGCCACTGTTCATATATACTCCGTTTACTGTATACACGAATGCTCAGCATTTTTAGCAATAAATGCTTTTAGCATTTTTAGCATGTTAACAGGTGCAATGTTTTCCACATGAAGGAATTCAGAACCAAACTTCTGCTTCATTCACACTTTCACATCAGATGTTATTTTGTCAGACTGCCCCTCTGCTGACATCAGCCACATGGCAACAGAATATTGGTGGGAAGGTTCAACCTCTACTGCCATACCACCAATACTTGCCTCTGTCATCATGGGCCAACGTAATAACATAGAAAGCATTACTTTCAGAGAGCATTTGTAGCAGTCATTATATGTACCTGACAGATTAAAAAAAAAAAAACTCGACAAGATTTGTCATTTTTCTGTCAACTGTACTATGAATAGATTTTAGCTCACCTGTGATTGTGAATTATAGCAGAACTCTGTGCCTCCAAGTGCCTCAGCAGCCCTATTGTTAATCTCTTCTTTGAAAAAGTTTATAACATACTTGTTTTCAACTGAAAGACAGAATGATGTTGTGCCTAATAGTCTCCCTGTGGGTACCTTTCCTACTGTGTTGATCTTAAAGCCTCTTTATCTCATCCATGACCTTTAAGTATTAGCAGAGGTGTTTCTTCTTCCTGCCTCAGTGAGGGAGGAGGGAACCACATACTGCCATCACTAGCAGCTGCTCCTTGGGTGGGGACATATACATTGCAAGGCCCCATACTCTACCATATGGAGGGTTTTAACCTCTCCATCCCATTAACCATGCAGTCTGTGGAAGAAAAACTGCCAGAAGCCATCAGGGTGAACCAAAGACATGGGAGCTAACAGTGGGAACATTTTCAATGACGCTCCATTATTTTCCTCAAAACCAAAAACTTTTCTTGAAAAATAAATCCAGTTTTATCAAAATTAAATTTCAATTTATTTATTTTAGAGATATACTAATTATACTTTTTCAAAAAGCTGGAGCTGAAAATGTTCTCAGCTGGTTCAGCAGCAAATGCTAAAAAGTACTCATATCCCATTACAGTACTAGCTGTAGTTTAAGGTCCTATGTGCTAACAGGTTGTCTCCTCTCTTCTTTCTTCTGCCTCTCCATTTGTGATGGTTTCATGGTGATCTCTGCAATTTTGCCTTTCACCCCTGCTCCTGTTTTTATATTCAAATACGTTTGTCATTGTTTTTCACCTGCTCTGTTAGCTCCCTGATGACTGAGCAAAAGGTTAGCAGATAGAAGTAAGGCAGTGGACTGTTCTACCTTGTGACATGTGGTGAAATAATAATAGTAAGAAAAACAGATTGCATCATGTTTTCAATTTGTGATGTCTCTAAAACTGTGCCTTTTCAAAACCCAGGGGGAACCAACATAGCATTCTTTGCTGGTCACATTTTTCACAGCCTAGCAGCCCAAAATCACCTAGTTATCAAATCAAGTGACTTTTCAAGTATAAATGCTTTGGCTCCGTCACCCTTTTTTTTATTATTATTTTTTTCATATGTATTCTGCATAAGCAGTACAAGTTCCATAAATGATTGGATTTCCTTTACAAGTGTGTAAAGAATTTTACTGAAAGTTGTCATAATTCACAAGCAGGTCAGAATCCAACAAAATTGAAACAGGGAGGATAAAGTTGCCTGTAGGCTGTTCTGGTAGTCTGTCAGAGCCATAAATACATTTATTGTGGAAGAGAAGACATTTCAACCTTTTCCATGACTGAGATCACAGCAAAACTATGTAACGAAAAGCAATGAAGTAAAATACGTGGAAAAGTACACGCTCACAGTTTTGTTTAGGCACACACAAAAACAGCAAAATAATTTAAAGTTCAGGCCAATGGACTTTTTAATGGCAATTAAAAAAGGATATCCAAGGGCAAATGCTGAATTTCTTAAAATACCATTACAGTGACAGCTCAGGTAGACCCTTCAATGCTTTCTAAGCCCATACTATGATTACCTGAGCTGAAGACAACAGCCTTGGCCAGGCAGATCAACTCCAAGATGAGCAAACAGCCTGATGTACTAGACAATAATTTCTGCAGGGAGACAGAGGCTGGACAGGAAAAACTGGTATTGATTTCATATTTGAGATGCTTGCTTGCCTAGTGTCTGCAATTGCAGACCCATATGGTTGAAAACAGAGAAATAGCTCAGCAAATTTATCCAAATAGCATTCCATGTGCACAAAATTTACACAGTTTTGATGATTCACCTGATCTCTGAAGCTTCTGCAACTTCAGTAGCCTTCACCTTTGTTAAAAAAAGCTGGGTTGCCTTTTCAAATTCTTATTTTGCCCCTCGTGTTAATCGTATATAACTCTATGGCCCCAGATCATTTAAGAAGGAATGACACTGAAATATTTTGTAAGCTCTGGAAGTACATGGTTTTATTGGAGTGGACATTGAACAGTAGCTGTTTATTGCAGACTGTGCTCTGATTGCCTTTTTTCCTATGTTTCATACACTTCTAATTCTAGTCATGCTTTGTTGCCCTTGATACCTTACACAAGAGCCACAGTATGCTTTCTGCTCTACAATTGGTGACTTCATTTATTCCAACTGCGTTCTCACCCATGTTCTCTCTGTTTGTTTCTGATAGTTCCACGTCTGTGGTTTTCACAGTTAGTCTTCATTGAGGTAATGGAAAATATGCGTGCACGTAAGCCCTTTCAGTGATAGTTGTAAATCATGACGCCAGCTCTCCACAACACCTGTCGGTACGTCTGTGGATAATTTGTGTCCAGTTTTAGACATAGCTCCTTAAACTGAAATTTCATATAGTGCCAGCAGAACTTACCTACATCCGGAGCTGTTCACAGAGGATATGCAATTAGGATGACCTGCAAACAAGTGCATCTGTCACCCTTCGTAGTGCTACTTCATTAACTCATTTCAAGTAACAGCATTGATCATTGCCCCTGATTTATGGTCTCCTTTTCTGATATTAGTAGGCTTCACAGGAGAAGAAAAATTGGGAAACATATTGCAGAGAATATCTGTCTGCCTAACTATCCATTTACAGTGCACCAGGGAACTATATTTCTGATAGCTTGAAAGGAAGACCAGGAGTCAGAGGAAAAGTCTCACTTCTTGACAGATGACAGTTTAGTCACTGGGATAAAATTTGCTAGTTTTGGATAAAATCTATGATGACGTGTTTATTTGACCGTGGCATGAATTGCAAATATATTACAATTGTTCTAGATTTATTGGGATAACCTTCTAAAATGACAAATGACTGACAAAACTAGAAACCAACGCAAACATGTCATGTCTTTGTTCTGGAAAAATGGCATGGAAGCAAAACCAGTAGCATGAAAAAAATAGTTTAGAATGAAAGCAGAAAATGTGCTGCTCTCACGTTCTTTCATCTTTCCCCTTTTTGGGAATAACTAAGCAGTATGTTTCTAGTATGTTCTGAAATATTCATTTGGAAGTTATATTATAAGAGCAACAGAGAAAAAGGTAAAGCTGGTAATAATATGTAACTTCTGCTGGATTCATTTTTTTTAAAGCAACTTTTCCTTTAAATATAGCAAGAATGATTGCTTTCTTTTGTCTTCAGCAAATAACATTAACTGATTTTTCTGATTGTGTCTTAAAAACTCCCATAATTTGGTGTTCTACTTAGATGCAAATCATGGTTTTTGTTATTTGTGTAAATGGCAATATTCAGTGAACAGAAGACTTCTGTAAACTATATTCTTGTTTGCAGTAAGATTAAATGAGAACAATGCTTCTGATTTTATTTCAGCTGTACTGAATTGACACCAGCACAATTAGCCTTCTCTGTCACCTCACTCCTTCTAGTGGGAGCTTTGCCGATATGTCAGGAGAGCTGACCTTCATCGGTGTCTTTCATCCTGTCTGTCTTTTGGTGCGTATGTCTAGTCTTTCACTGTTCTTTGAGTAAATATTATGTATGCCGATTTCGTATCTTGATAAAGAGAAAAAATGTAGTTGAGTCATGGAAATAGAATTTGAGAGCAATCCTGAGACCCACAGAATAGATGGTGCATGGTGACTAGAGACTCCAGTATACAAAGTAGCTTCTTGAAAAGCTGTTAAAGAAAGAAAAAAAAAGAAAGAAAAAAAAAAAAGAAAAAAGACTTAGCAATTTTCTCTCTTTAGAAGTCCAGAATATCATTTACTGCATCTTCCATTAAATATACTACAAACAACAATGTTCTCTGAAACTCAGTGCATTAAGCACTTAATTTTACCTCTTTCCATTTCACCAAGTTTCCTTTTGAATTCTTTTACTCCTTCTTTCTTTTCTGCATTTCTCCTTCTATTTTCAGGTTTTTCCCAAATGTCCTTATAAGTGAATAATAGCTCTCATTTTATAAAAATCTTTTCTAACATTAATCAATTTAATTAAAAGTAATTTATTTTTTTTACAGCATTGATGTAATTTTTCCGTTAATACTGTGTCTAACATTATCATTACTAAAATCAATATATTCATAGCTGAGGAACACAGAAAAGATTTTTTTTTTTAACTTTACTCTTATGGGGAAAAAATTATGTTATACATCAGTGCAAGGCTTTGCTGTGTAAAGTGATGTGCACTGTCTTTTTGGGATAGGAAAGGAGTGATCCTTCTGAATTTTCTGGAACCTGAACGAACCATCAACTCTAACTATTACATTGCAACACTGAATAAACTGAAGGCTCAAACTTCAAGAGTAAGACCAGAGAAGAAGATAATCTTTCTCCTGCAACGCAGTGATGCCCCTTTACCAGTTTGAAGACCAAGGAGAACATGGCTGGTCTCTCTACCGCACCCATCATATAGTTCAGATTTGACCCCTTCTGATCTCCAATGGCAATGACACCATCACAGTATGCTGCTGTGAAATGCTGGGTCACCTCTGCTAGTGCAAATTCTTATGCATGTAACATGCAGGAAAAAATTACCACTGGCAAAAATGCGCAGGTAATGGTGGTGGCTATGCTGAAAAACAGTGCTTTGTATCTGAGAATTTGCGATATTAAATAGTTTTATTGTGTTCTTTGTACTTCCATGGAAATAAATAGGAACCAATACTTTCAAAGTGACCAATGTATATCTCAAAAGTAGATGGAAAACTTAACAATGATGGTCTCCTGGTAGGCGCAGTTGCAGAATTTAAGCCAGAAAAGGGAATTCTTCTGCTTTCTCATTGAGAATATATCCAGACAAGTACAATTCTACTAAAAATTACATCAGCAATTACAAAAGCACAACCTGTTGCTACAAAAATATCCTCAGAAAATCTCAACTGAGTTAGAGAAGGAGAAGGAAAGAAAGATGAGGCATCAGTCTTCAGGCATAGCAGATGAATTGTTTACCTATTATTCTATTAAAGTCTCTACTTCACCTGTGGGCTGCTTGTCCTCCAAGGACTCAGCAATTAGACACTGCAGAAGTGTCATTCTGTCAGAGCATTGAAAGTTGTCATAAAAATAATAATGAATTTATCCCTGACTTTGATTGTTAAATATGAGATGAATCACCCTTAACCACTATATTTCTTGAAGCAACGTAATTTTAACTTATCTTGATGAGAACAAGAAAGTTCAGATCCACTTTTAGTCTGACTAAAAGTAATGCTTTGTCATCTGAAGTCATTGAGTAAACGTAAAAATTTGGAAGTAAGGAGGGAAATGTTCTTCACATTTCTTTATTATCCGCAGATATCAGATCTCTACCACAATTGTCTATGCTGCACTGCTTTCTTTCATTTCTACCCTGAGCATTTCACTTCAGAATGATTTATGTGATTCCTGCACTGTTGTTCTATTACTAAAATGCTCTTCCCTCTAGTGAAGGACTGAATATTTGATTCAGGGTTAAAAGCTATCAGGCAACCCGGCATCCAGCCACAGAGAATTAAGTGTTTCAACATGGAATATTATCTAAGACTTCGAAGGATCTGGGACTAAATAACATTCAAACTATCACTGATAAAAAATAATAGGGAATACTGAAACCATAAAATCTTAACTTCAAATGCCATCTAGTCAACCCTTGATTAATACCCAGAACAAGCAATTTCATTATTCTCTCATTCATTTTTTGATTTCTGAATTGAATTTGAAAAATTCTGGTGTGGGATCGCCCTTCCTACAAAATGATATGGTGAAAATAAACAGCAGTTGCACTAATTTTTAAGAAAAACTGAAAGAATTATTTGATATGTGTGATTGAATTAGAAAAAGGTTCTGAGATTACATCTTGTTTTCAGAAAGACTGTATCATACAATTAATTTGTTTTTATTAAGTTTACTAGAACTATAAGGAACATCATCAAGAATTAGATTATGCCTCAAATAAATAAAAAAAGAATATGGTCAATGATAGAAAGCATTGTTTTTAACATATTATCTCCCTCTCTCTAAAATATAATTTTTCTTAGAACTAACAATAATCAGGTACTGCGCAGGATCATGAGAACTGAACTGATAAAATTGTACAGAAAATGAACAGTGGTAATGTAAGATATCTCAGATTTAATTTAATGTTGCTCTTAGTTTTTGTATGTTATATTAAATTTTTCTTCAAAGTTGTCATTAATTTCTTTTAAAAAGCATGAAATAAAATAATACCTTACTCTTTACTGAATAAAGTAAGTTGCGCAGAAAAACAATGCTGTCTTCTTCCTTTTCCCCTCTCACATTTTGATATGTTTCTCTCAGTCTCATATCAGTAGATTATGCAAAACTTTACTGGTTTGCATAACAGTCTGGGCAATAGTTCACCATCTGTTCTGATTTCCTGTATCTTAGAAATCTGATTTCTTTCATTGTTTATTGCCAACATCACTTCTGAGAAAGCACTATGTTCAACATAAATGTTAGCTTTCTTTTATCTTCAAACAAAACAGCCAAACCTGAGTCAAACATTTGGCAGTTTAATAATGTCAGGATGATTAAAAACTAAATATCAAACATAGTTTTAGTCTGACAATTATCAGGAATTTTCTCAAGTTCCATAGTTAATTCTTTCTATTCATCTCTCCAAGATGTCCTTGGACATTTCTTTTTCTTCTCTGAGCAGCAGGGAACCTCGGGGTGCTAGAAGATATGTGTAGGAAGGTTCTCAAGTGCTAAGAGGGCTCATTCCACTTTACTAAACTTGTGTGAATGCCAAGGGGCCCAGACTTGCAAATTGAAAGTATCAGAAGAGATCAGCCTCTTGTTGTGGGCAGATAGCTCCAGCAAAAAAAGGTTAGATCATGCATTTGAAATTCTGTTACAATAAAAAAATGTGATAACACCTTATTTAGACACTGAAGGAGATGTTGAAGTGGCCAGCTTGCTCTCAGAAAAATTGTATCTGCTGTTCTTCCTGCTGCTTTACAAATCAGTTCAGACCACCTTTTTATGAGTACTGTGAACAAACTTCTGAAGCATCCTCAGAGGTTATATTTCCTCAGCTGTGTTGATAGTACCAGCAAAACACTGCTCAGAGAGTCAGTCAGTACCGGGAAAACAATATCTGTGAATGTCACAGGAGCTCATTTCATGTTCTCAAGACACTGGCAAAAAAAAAAAAAAAAAAGTCAGTTGAAGACTGGATGCTGCAGTATGTTAGAATCATAAGTAAACAGAAGAAAAATCAGGAAAAGTCTTTAGGAAACATATTACGCTGCGATAAATGTAGAAGAATTCTCCTTCAAATATGTAGTGATTACAAAAGGAGATGAATACAATGTGGTTGTGATAATGAAAGAACAAGCTAAAACCTCATCCTGCAATAATTAGGCAACACCACAGTATTATCTGCTGTTTATCCACTGCTTACGTGCCAAAGTCCCCACTCACCACTTAGATGCCTTATTTTTCTACCCTAATGATTTTAGAGTTTTTCAAGTTACTGTTAAAATTCCAGAAATGTTTAAATTTCAACACTGACCATGTTTTAATCCCTTAGTAATGGGGAGAAAGCCTGAGGTGCTTTGCTCGGAGAAATATAAAGCTCAGGTTATGTAGTGCTTATAGACACTGTATGTATATTTAGATGGTGCGCATATACATAACACAGTTTAATAGAGAGCCTTTTTTAAACCTTAAATGTTGTAAAATCAGCTCTAAAAGCATGGAATATGCTTGTAGTTAATCATTTACTTCTCATAAGGATCATCTTAGCAGGTTGCAGTGAAGCAGGCCAACATGTGAATTAAAACAAGTACCTAGCACAAAAAAACAAACAACCAACCAACAACAACAACAAACAAAAAAAACCTGTGAGGTTCTTGTTTTCGTTCTTGAAAACCTGCTTTAAATACGTGCATATATTCAGAAATCTGTGTGGAATTAATTAAGCAGTGATCAACTGACAATAGTAGATAACTGTAGATATCTACTATGTGGTATTAGTATGACTATGAGAAAAGTTTGAACTGCAAACAAGCATGCTTTCTTGACTGATTAGTGAAAAATGAAAAAACACGTTTGTTCATGGTTCTCAGTTCTCACAGGAAGAGAAAGTACGTATCATCTCAAAATCAAGAGAGAAACAAGAAAATGAATGACAAAGGGAAGCAATATATAAATCACTTCAACTTCACCTGTTGTTCTCTTTCTGTTTCACTACAATTCCTGACTGCCTCTATGTTATCCAGCTTGTTCTGAGTGCCAGTTAGTGCATTATGAAATCTCATTCTCCCAAGAGACTGAACATACACAAAGCAGATGGAAAGAACAGAGGAAAAGGAGGAAGGAGAAAGGATGTAAGTTCAATTTGTAATGTACAGTCAGAACTACCAAGAGGCAATGGTTGTCTTGAAAAATTATTAGAGCATCTGTTCAAAAGTTAAGAGCATCTGTCAAACTAAGCATGTTTGTTTTGTTTGTTTGTTTTGTTCAGTTGGTTGTTTATTTTTATTTTTATTTTGTTTCATTGGTTGTTTAGTTTTTTGGAGTTTTTTTGTTTCTTTTTTTTTTTTTTTTTTCTTATGACCCAATACATGTGCATCATCTTTACCTCCTCAATTTTCAGGATTTTCTTCTGCACTCTACTGAGAGTTTTTTTACTTTTTATTGGTAACATTTCTAGGTGGAAGTGCAACTCAAGGTAATCACTTCTGCATGACATTTTGGGCAGACGTTTTTCAAAAGGGCACAGTTACAATTTCCACATATTTTGTTGCTTATGGAACTTATTGGGAACTAGTGAGATCATAGCAAAAGTGACCACTGGCCACTGTGTGTCCATGCAAGGGATTCCAAAAGGGGCTTGGGTTTCCTTTGTGAAAGACAGATAGCAGCATGCAATTTTTACTTTGTCCTCTGCCTTATTTCTTATTACTTGAAATATAACTGGGTACAGAAGAAATGAAAAATCCTTCCTGAATTTAGATCTTTGGTAATTGTGAGTTTTTAATATTTTGTGAGGAATTAGTCATTTACATGAGTAAATATTTACGTAAGTAAATATCTACGATTTTGAAGCTCCTGGGTGATTGGTTAGCAGAGTATTTCTTCCTTGCTAAGGAAATTGAAGAGTTCTGATGAGAGGAAATATCTCTGTCTTCAACATACTGTTTTCTATGTGTTTACAGCAGTACTCTAAGTTTTATGAAGTCTCCAGATCCCCAACATATTCGTGTTTCTCAGAGGTCAGGACTAGAATTCTGCCAGTTTTGAGTTCATCTCCTAGAGATATCATAGAATGGAATGGAATGGAATGGAATGGAATGGAATGGAATGGAATGGAATGGAATGGAATGGAATGGAATGGAATGGAATGGAATGGGATAGAATGGAAGAATAGAATAGAATAGAATAGAATAGAATAGAATAGAATAAAATAGAATAGAATAAAATAGAAAAAGATAGAATAAAATAGAATAAAATAAGAAAGG
>VXAB01014083.1:0-140457 GCA_013399175.1 Odontophorus gujanensis | reverse complement strand
AGAAAAGAAGTCATACTTTTAACAAGGATCATTAAATACATTTATTACACAATACTGAAATGTAATATTGTTGGGGACTCCAAAGAAAAACAAGGGAAAACTTTGGAATGGAAAGGTCAACCCCAGAAATTTCAACCTCACAGTCAAATATTGAACAACTGTTAGTCAATCAAGTTAGTTATCTTTGTAAATAAGTCTTATAAAGTAGCATGTAATGCGGTCAACGTTCCTATGCTTGCTTGTAACGATTAATTTGAAGTTTGTAGCCGTTTAACTGATGTCATTAAAAATGACTAATATGATGATTTCAGTCATTCAGAGATGTCACCTTTTACACATACTTGATCAAATTTGATCTCAGTTTGTTCATTCTGAAAATGAGAAAAGCAGTAAAAAATACTGCTTGGATAAAGAGAAAAAGATACTGGACTAAAGATCTGATATCTGGAATGTAATCATAAATTTACCTTCAGAATTTCAAGATGAGCAAAATGGATAGACTTGAAAATAGAAAATACGGGTTCATTTTAAATATGAAATGTTTTGCTCATATTTTTACTTTTTTAATCTCATTTCAAAAAGATAGTTCTACTTTACTTTAACTTCCTCAGTAACTAGAGACCATTGAAAGCTTTTTCTAAATGTATTTTAGAAATCCTGTTACAATAATGTTTCCTGTTTCAAATAAACACACTTCTGTTTTGTGTAGAGAAGAAAAATCTACAACAAATTTAATTATAAAGGTAGGCTTACTCTATTTTTTCTCAATCTAAAGTATCTGTTTGCTCTTTGCAAGGCTTTGGGCCGGCATTAGAAACCCAAGAGACATACTGACTGAGAATGGCCTGAGAGTAAGTTTCTACAGGGAAAAAAATTCCTTTGTTTAAGGCAGGCACATTTGGATATATTTCTCATAGAATAAATTCTGCTATTCCTGTCACGAATTAATAGAACTCATTTATTAACGTGTATATTCCCTGATGGTTATGGAATTCAATCTAGGAAAACTGAAGAGATCTATTTTTTTGAGTCTGATGATGTATTCTTGAAATAAACTATTAGTAGAAATGGAATTTATTAATCTTGAAAAGATCTTCATAGTTCAGCACCTGCTGTAAAAATATTCTAGTAATGTGAGCATTTAATTTGCATAGGAGTATACCTGTAGTCTTTGATCCTTTCTCTAACCACAGCTTTATTTTATTTTGTATTTTCTACCTGTCTTGCTATAATCTGACAGAGAAACTTGCCATCAACTAAAACCCAACAATGCAAACCAGGTCTAGGTTCAAACCAGCAAAGTACAGTATCTTCTCTCAAGTTTCCACACATTAATAGCCCTTCTGAAAATGAATAAGTATATGTTGACAAATCTGGTTAATTTTTTACTTTCCTCAGACTAAACTTGTATATGGTGAAACAACAGGAGTTTCATTTTCTGCAAGAGCCTCTTTAAAACCTTATTTTCCTAAAACAGACTGCCTTCAGCAAGAACACAATGACCTTTTCCTTTTTTTCAACACTGTTAGCAGCAAGTTCCTTTCAAGTAGTTTAGCATCCATGTACTGCAGTGCCTCATTTCAATTTAAGCATGTGCTTAAGTATATTACTGTATTGAGATTCAAATTATGAGTTATTTTAGTACTGCTCTTCTTGAAGCCAAGTAATTTATGAGCCGATAATATCCATAGAGTAATACAAGTTCCAGAATGAAGTCCATGTACAAAGATTTTATAAAGTAGACACACACACACTAAGCTAAAGAAATGAAAATGATCAATGAAAAATATTTAAAAAAGGAATGTGTTCATATGAAATCCTAGAGAGATTTGAATTTTGATTACTTTAACTTCCAAAGTTACTGTCTTTTTTGTTATTACAAAAGTCACTCACAGTTGACGTGTTCTGTTGAATTTTTGGGTAGGACTTAAAATGTAGATTAAATCTTAACATAGTTATCTAAATCTCTCTATGAATATTGCAAATTTTCCCTACCTTAAAAATAAGTTCTGTGGTGATATCCACAGTAACATAGAGCACCATTCTCGGTATCCTTTTGGAAAGAAGATGCTTTTTGAGATGTTTTATCTCTATCTGAAGTATTTATTTATTCTTTTATCCTTATTCTTTTATTCTTTCTTCTAACTGTATATGACCTGGAAGCAATAGTGCAGAAGATGAAGATGACTCATGTCCTCACATTAATATGCTGTTCCGTGGGTTGCATCTGAGCTGCAGACAGACAGAGGAAAGCATGACAGCATGATGTGGGATTCACAAACAGCTACAAGCCTCATCACTAAGCTGAAGCCATGAATGACTAATTTCAAAAACAGAAGAGCAATGTGTGCTATTTAACATGTACCATTTGATTTCCCTGTCACCTAAAGTAAAGGTTCTCCATGTTAATTGGTGAGAAATTACTGAAGTACAGATACAGAAAATTTGAGGGACAATTTATAGCACGTGAACAGGGGAACTGCTGGCTCACCTCTGGTCATGAGCTCAGATATATCCACACTGTTTACCTAAACATGTCATTGTTGCCTTAAGGAATAGTTGCCTCCAGGAAATATTCACTTCTTTGTCTTTTGTATGTAACAAAAACTCTTAGGAACGGGAATTTGGTACATACAGTCAGATACATCCTCCAGGTTTTCGTTCATTACCAGCTGGTCGAAACCATTTGAGACTTCTCAAAACAGATTTCTCATCTCCAATAGTAACATAGCATCAGCTGTTTAAATAAAGCACTTGCCAGTATTGGCCAGGTGATTTCTCCTCCAGGTACCCAAAAAAGCACAGCTTATCATGGTTGAAACACTGCACTTAACTACGATTAATTGGAGGCTGGGTTGCTATGTTACAGGAGGAGTGATTTGGTGCCACCCAAATAAAAAAGCTGATTTTCAATATGTTAAAGGAATGCTTGGCTACTGCAGTAAAAGACAATAGCTTGAATTCTGCAGTACTTTGTTCAAATCACTTGGGAGAGCAAATGCAGGATTCTGCACATCGCAGCCTGCCTAAAAGCTGCTCTCTCCTCCAGGGATAAGTTTAAAAGTCTGTTTGTAATTTTCCAGGCAAATACATAGGTGAGGAAGAGAAGACTATAAGAAGCCTAAGGGAATACTCACAGAAGTGTGTTGTGCAGCAGATCTGAAGAAGACCAAATGGTACGCAGCCAGGAAACTCAAGGTTAACATTACTCTTCCAAACTCCCCCAGGCTTCTGCAAGTATGAAAATGCAGAGATAAGGCAGCTTAAACAGTTCTAACTGTCTCAGTTATGCAGCCTAAAGCAAACAATCCATGTGATTTGAATGCAGCATTATGAATGTTGTAACTAATTTGTAAGCATTCCAAATGTTTAACAATAACATACTGTTAAAAATATTCATACACATACATCAGATATTTCACTATACTGTGAATGAAGACTGCAATATCATTTTGGCTTCAATCTGCTGAAACAGGCTCTGTGCACTCACTTTTGAGAATGAGATGCTCTGGGGAAAGTACATGGCCCCTTGAGCGTGGAATTAGACATGGTGCAATTGTAAGTTTGTCTTCATAGAAACAATGAGTCATTAAGAATAGAAAAGATCACTAAGATCATCTAGTCCAACTGTCTACCCATCAGTCAACCAGTCCCTGGATTGGTGTTGCCTAGCAAATTTTCTGGAGCCCAGGAGTAGACATCACTCTATGAGGATGAGGATGACTGCGGCTTCACTCAGCTTTTCAGTCTAGTACTGCATGCATATAGCTGCCACCTCCCCAAAAATTTTACCAGCAGCCTAAGGAAATGTGATTTTTAGTCAGTCTTTTTAGTTAGAATCAAAGTGGTGAGCCCATCTCTCGTTTGAGATACGGTGTGTGAAAGTCACTTACATGCAGGTGCTCAGCATAGCTGCTGAGGCATCTGCACTGGGTTAATTATCCACATATGATGTATAGGCATTGGGAAGATATGGTGTTTTCGACAAATTAGTCATCCTATGTGGCAGTAAACATCTAAAGTAGGTCAGATGAGTCGCACTCTGGAGTGCCTGCTTTTTTCCTGCTGAGCGTAATGAGAGTCTTCAGTGAATAACTGTCATCTGCACTGCAATCAACTAGCCTTAGATGAGCTGAAACCAGCTCATGTTATTATGAATCTGCATAGTGTCAGGGCTGGATCTTCTGATCTGTGAAACATTTTGTAAAGGTCTCTTTTGATCCAAAACACAATTTATTTCCCAAGTTTGCTGGTTATTTCTCTGAAGTTTAGAAAAACAGAAGTTCTTCTTCGCAATGTTGAGCATGATACAAAAATCAGGTCATCTTCACCTTGAGGAATTTCTACCTGAGTTAAATGGAAGAGCAATGGCCAAATAAATAAAACATTTTGAAAATAAATCTGTTTTAATTATTATCTATAATTTGGACCACTGAAATCTTAAAGTTCTTTGTCTGTTTATTTAGGAGGTGCTCAAAATCAAAGAAATACTTCCTAACCTGAAAATTATGTGAGAAAGTTATACAGTAAGGGAGTTAGGAGAAGTAAACTGAGGTAACTCACACAAATAATGTGATGAAATATCCTGATAGGCAGGGACTTCAAAATATCATCTGCAAGGATGTTTTCTTCCAAGGCAGAATTTCTGCACATTAAAATATGATTTATGCAGTGCTTTCATGTTTCAGGAGACCATGCAGCTGCATCCAGACATGTTCATTCATCTGTAGAATATGTCCAACTTCTGTGATTCTGAGGTATCACCTATATCTTCCATATTTATTGTTCAGCAAAACTTTCCATTTTATAAACCACTTTATATGTATTTGAAGATTCAATTGAGACATTTCACTTCATCACGGTAAATTATTAAAATAAGCAATAATGTCATGATAGACTTCTAGTATAGCCTATCTGCTGGGTTCCAGCTGGTTGGTTACTGAGACAAAATAAGATTGAGCATTACCAGATACTTTACTGAGTTCAGAGGGATATTTGATTTTGACAAATATCTCCTTTACATCAATAGCCTGGAATATTTTCAAAGAAAAAATGTAAAAAAACAAGCAAGAAGTCACAAAGTACTGGAATGAGTTATGTTTGCTCAGATGCAGCTGCATTTCACAATCCCTGATATTTTCTGGGAATGATTTGAAAACAAACAAAAACAAAAACAAAAATTCTCTTTGCATGCTCTATTTTTTTGTATGACCATATTTTTGTCTCTCACCTCAAGCATTATTTCAATACCTTGTTACTTTTTAGTACACCAGAAAGATCTGCATTAATTCAGAGAATAATTTTATCTCTAATTTGTTGTTCATTACATTACCATGTTCTGGAAGCGTTCTTATCTGTTTGCTACATCCATGATGCTAATACAGAGTTTCTGCTAGATACATCAGCTTTATGTAAACAACAAGGGTGGGTATAGGTTATTCTAGCTGATCATTAGTTCACATTTTCTTTGTGAGAAATAACACCATTACAGAGAAAAAGAAATAGGACACTCAGTAACAGTAGCTTTTTATTCTTTGGCTTGTGTATAGATAGTATAGAGTTTTGCCTGCTATATAAAATGTATATATCTTTGTGAACTTTATAAACTTACAGAGAAAAATGAACATCTGCTGGTACTTTAAAAAACTCTGTAAACCACTAATACAGTTTGTATGAAATTTTGAAGTTTGCAAAGTTCAGCATGTTGTAGAAAGATACTTGTGACACACTGATCTTATTAAGTTTCTATAATACATAATTAGAAAGCTATAGTTCATGCTTTCCATAACAAAGCTGAAGTTACATCACTACATATACAATGGAACACAAACAAATATGGTAAGAAAATCTAAGGAAACCCTTAAACGTATGGTTATTTGTAATCATTTCTGGCCAGTATTGTCTCAGAAATAACTATAAATTGAAAAACAGCTTAGTTGCACTTATTCAGTCTTTGCTTTGGTATTACCTGGGCTGCTCTGAAAAGAATGCTTCCTATTTACTTCCATGAAAATTGCAACAGCTACAAAGAGCAGAGTTACTCTATTTGATAGAGAAAATCCTCAGCTACAAAGCATGATTTCTCAACACAGTCACCACCATTACCTATGTATTTTCACCAGCAGAGAAGAGAAGCCTGCATGCTGCATTTGTAAAAATCTGCACCAGCCGAGGTGACTCACTGTTACCACTGCTGAAACACACCACCCACTGCTCACCATATTCACATCTGCTGATTTGTTTCCATAAAAGTTCAGCAAGGATTGATGCATGTCAGTGGGTGCCATTTTCTTCACGTGCAGGAATTCAGTGACATAGCTTTGCTTCATATGCACTTCCATATCAGACTCATTTTTGTCAGACTGCCCCTCTGCTGCCATCTGTTGCACAACAACAAAATGTAATGGAAAATTTACCCTCTACTGCCATACCACCAACATCTGCCTCTGATGTTGTGGGCCAACATAATAAAATAGGAGGCATTACTTTTGGAAAACCTCTCGTACCTGTATGCGGAAGTCCGTTGGGGTACTGGAGCAAATTCAGTAAAGGCACTATCACAGAATCACAGAATTGTAGGGGTTGGAAGGGACCTCCAGAGATCATCTAGTCCAACCCCCTGCCAAAGCAGCTCCCTAGCCCAGGTTGCACAGGTAGGCATCCAGGCGGGTCTTGAACATCTCCAGAGAAGGAGACTCCACCACCTCTCTGTGCAGCCTGTGCCAGTGCTCCGTCACTGCACTGTGAAGAAGTTCCCACACACTTCTGTGCAGAACTTCCTGTGCTTCAGTTTGTGGCCATTTCTTCTCGTCATATCACCACACACTGCTGAGAAGACTCTGGCCTCATCCCTTTGTCTCCCGCTCCTTAGATATTTATAGATGTGGAGCAGATTCCCTCTGAGTCTTCTTTTCTCAAGGTTGAACAAACCCAGATCTCTCAGCCTTTCGTCATGAGGGAGGTATTCCACGCCCTTTATTATCTTTGTGGACCTCCCCTGGACTCTTTTGAGGAGATCCCTGTCTTTTTGTACCAGGGAGCCCAGGATTGGACACAGTACTCCAGGTGAGGCCTCACCAGGACAGAGTAGAGGGGGAGGATCACCTCCCTTGACCTGCTGGCCACGCTCTTCTTAATACACCCCAGGATATCATTGGCCTTCTTGGCCACCAGGGCACACTGCTGGCTCATGGCCAACCTGTTATCGACCAGGACACCCAGGTCCCTCTCCTCAGAACTTATCTCCAGCAGGTTATCCCCTGACCTGTACTGATGCATGTGGTTATTCCTACCTAGGTGCAAGTCTCTACACTTGCACTTGTTAAACCTCATCTGCTTCCTCTCTGCCCAGCTCTCCGACCTGTCCAGATCTTGCTGAATGGCAGCACAGCCTTCTGGCATGTCAGCCATTCCTCCCAGCTTTGTATCAGCAGCAGATTTGCTGCGAGTGGACACTGTCCCCTCATCAAAGTCATTGATGAAGATGTTGAACACTACTGGACCCAGCACTCACCCCTTAGGAACACTGCTAAGAACAGGCCTCCAACTGAACTCTGTGTCCTGATCACAACCCTCTGAGCTCTTCCAGTCATCCAGTTCTCAACCCATCTCACCCTCCACTCACCTATTCTACATTTTCTCAGCTTCATTATAAGGATGCTGTGGGAGACAGTGTCAAATGCCTTGCTGAAATCGAGGTAGACTATATCCACTGCTCTCCCTCCATCCATACCGCCAGTAATGACATCATGGAAGGTTTCCAGGTTTGTTGAACATGACCTCCCCCTGGTGAACCTATCCTGACTACTCATGATAATCGTCTTCTCTTCCAATTGCCTGGAGATAGCAGCCACTATATGCCTAATATGACTTAATACACTTGTGTTTTTCTTCACAGGTGTCACTACTGTGTATATGTAGCCATGGTAACTGGATTAGATCTTTAGATTTCCTGAGCTTCCAAACCATTCAGAATCCTAGTCTCCAAATTAACATACTAATACACACATATCACAGAGATGAGAACAAAATTGACATCTGATTTCCTACAATGGTCCACATAAAAAATGGTCCTGGAAATAGGAATCAAAATCTTCTCCTTCGCTTCCAGGAATCTTCACTCTTAAGCAAAAAAATAAAATAAAATAAAATAAAAACCACTCTTTCTCATCTGTTAAATTTAGCTTCTATTATTTACATTAGTTGACTTGGATGAATGTACCAAGATCAGGGATGGATATATTCATGCGAGACACAAGTTACCAGCTAAGTTTGACACTGCTTATTTTTGCCTGAAACTTATCATTCAAATAAAGGCCAGCTTCCATGTAGCATCCTGTACCCAAACTTCCAAGGATTATTAATTTTATGCGGGAAAACAGCTATGTGTCTAGAGCAGATGGAGGAACCAGTGCATCAAATGCACTGTAACTAGGTTCTAACAAGAGAATTTTAGAATGTTACTTAGTGGGTTGAAGCTGCTCAGATATCTTTGCTTGTTCGTGAGTATCTTAGTTTGACTCTGAGTTCCATATACTGATTACATATATTATAAAGGATTCTGCTCCAGATACCCAGCATGTAAAATACAGCTATTAAGAGCCTACATCCTCCTTTTAGATTGGTTTTCAGTGGATATTATACATGCATATACAAATGGTAATAATACATGAATAGAGACCAAGAATTTACTTTTGCTGATCATAGGTAGGAATTCTATTTACTTTAACAAGAGAGGGTGGATTCTGATGAACACTGCTCTACTGAAAATAAATTTACCTCTTTAACTCACTATAATTTTGGGGGGTATATTATTAAAACAATGGATATGAAAATAGTAGCTTATTATAATTCGTTCAACAACTGGTTTGGACTTTTGTAAAAAAAAGCTGCCAGTGAAATTAAGACACAAACAGAAGTACTAGTATACACAAAAATACACTATAATATAAATTGGAAAAATTATATTTTCAAGTATTAGTTTCTAATTTCTACGTCTTGAAAGTTTAATCCAAGAATTCAAAACAGTACCGTATCTTTTCTGACAGTGTGTGAAGACTGAAAGCACTGGAGGAGGATGACAGGGCTAATTTCTAGTGAATGTAATCCCCTTGAATTTTACACCAAATTTTTAATAAACAGGGACTTTTAGACATTGAATTCTTGAAGACAGGATTTCCAGATCTTTGCCTTCTTTTACTTTACTCCTCTCTTGTTTGAAAAGTAAAGCAGATTGAACAGAATTGTAACAGTGATGAATGCAAAAGTCGAAGATATGATAAAAATATTTCATCAATATTGTCTCTCCTTTCACAGGTGGAGAAATAACCTGAGGCATTGTCTTCTTAGTTTTTCAATAAAATATGCTTATGAAAAAAAAAAAAGATTTGAAAGGAATATGTGCATGAGTGCGTGAAAAGGAATATATATACCTGAGTGCATGAAATTCCTGATAGCCAGTAACCAACAAAGCTTTGCAAATTCTAGATGCTGAGGAAATTGTTGAATTAAAATTTCAAGGACTGTATATTTCTGGTGTGACAGGATACTCTTGGGCTTGTACATTGGTTAAAAAGTTGTATTTCCATTAAAACAAATAAACAAATAAACACTCTATTTTCTTTTGATTAATTAAAGCAACTGTCACAGTAAAATAAAAGACCAGATCTTAAAAATATCTAAAAGTCACTAGAATCATAGAATTATAGAATTGTTTGGGTTGGAGGGAACTTGTAATATCATCTGATTCTGATCCTTTACCATGTGCAAGGCTGCCACCCACCAGCTGAGCATACCACCCACCAGCTCAGGCTGCGCAGGGCTGCATCCAACCTGGCCTTGGGTCTCCAGGGATGGGGCATCCACAGCTTCCCTGGGCCACCTCTGCCATCCTCTCATGGCCCTCTGAGTAACGAATTTCTCCCTGAAGTCTAAACTAAATTTCCCGTCTTATAGTTTAAAACCATTCCCACTTCTACTTTCACTATCTATTCATGTCTTCCTCCAGCTCATAAGGCTGAGGCAAAGAACTCATTGAGTACCTCAGCTTACCCCAGGTCTGTTGTAGCCAATTCTCCTTTCCCATTTATCAGAAGAGGGACACTCTCCTTTGCCTGTCCCTTCTGGGCTGTGTACCTAGAGAATCTCCTCTTGTAATTTTTCACATTTCTCACCAAGTTAAGTTCCATCTATGCCTTGACATTCCTGGTACCACCTCTGCAAATCTGGACAGCCTTCCTGTTTTCTTCCAAGGCAACACGCTGTTACTTGTACATCCCTACCATCTGTACATTTCCTTCTTATCCTTGCTGTGCCAGCTTCCTGCCCCCTCTGCTTGATTTCTTATGTTGAGGGTTGAAGAGCTCTCATGATCTCAGAGAAATATACTTAAAGAGCTGCTAACTCTTTAATGTCCTTTTTCTGTCCCGCGTCATGGCTCTCTCAGAGGTAGCTCTTCACAGTTTATCTACTCAATAACATAGATTGCAGAAAAAAAAAATAAAAAATATATATTTCTTTTAAATATTGTTTTTCTGTCCACCAGAATAGTCATATGTGATTCATGACTAACAATCATCTTGTGAAAACTAGAAGTATCCTACAGGATGACATAAAGTAAACACCCAATTTCCATATTCTTTCCTCTCTCCAACGCAAGACAAAAACATAGCAGAGAATTATGACAGTAGAAAGAGTGAATCATTATAGAATAATGGATATCAGATTTTGAAAAACTTTAAAATATCTAATCTGCTCCTTTGCCAAGATCAGATCATTTTCTGGTGTGTGTTCTTTGTAGGGATTTTCTGGCTAGTTCTACGTTTGCATTTAGGAGCCTTGGGCATAGAGTATGTTACTTAGAAATTCTGAACACGTATATAAGAAAGAATAAATTGCGGTAATAAGAAGAAAGGAAAGACAAAGGGAAAGGGAAAGTAAAGGTAAAGGGAAGAAAGATTAATCAAAATGTTACTGAAAATACCTTAAGTGGGTAATGACATCCTAAAGAAAATCTTCTAGGTTTATGATAGGTGAAGAAATCTGTTTCACAAATCCTGGAATTTCAAGTTATCAAGTTCTCTCAAAAATTGTTTTCTTTCTTTATTTCTGAATGAAATTATCTTTTCTGTCTCCAGTTCTCTCTTTCTCTCTTTTCTGTCTCCTGTATAACCCCTTCCTCTTGCTTCCTCTTTGACATGTTCTGCTAGCAGGGATGATGAGGTGCAGAGTTTGACAGTTGGGAGTAGTGCTTGCACTCCTGAGGGTAGTCAGCAGGTGAGAAGCCCAGATCACAGAGTGCTCTGTCCAGGTCCCTGTATGGGATACAGTTAGACCCTGTTCACTACAACTAGTCAGTATGACTCAAGAGTGCCCTGGCAAACTGCAGAGCATTACTTACCATTGTAGATATATCTCATTTATGTTTTGAAAACAGAAATGTTAGATTAAATACTACTTCAGTACTTCTCAGAATTAAATAGCAATGCATACTCTGTCAATACCTTCAGCTGATATAAATCAGCACAGCTGTCTGGCATTCAATATCGTTACAGGGAATCTATCAGATGAGCATTTAAAGTTGCTGAATGCACCTTACAGTACACAAAAAGACCAGTATTTCAACCAACTATATTAAAGGCCACCTAAAATCATATTCCTTTTATCAGTAGGTGTACAGGAAAATAAACTGAGTACTGAAGTAGGAGATAATACAATGATGATTAATTTGTCATGAAATAAACAAATAAATAAAAGAAATACCTTTGCAATCACTTTTGCTTACATCATCGCTGAGACTAATTGACATATAAAAGATAGAAAATCTTGACAGTATGAAATTACTTCCTCAATAAAAAGGTGCCAGTGTTAACATTTTCCACAAAAGAAAAATGTGAAAAAAAATAACTGTGTGGAACAACTTCAATACCTTTTATTTTGGGGCTGCAAGAATATGTATTTCCTGGAGAGGAAAAATTACATCTATTGAGTGAAACTGACAAAACCCAAATTATTCAGAACACAACTGAAAAGAGATTCATATAGTCATGGCAATTACATTGAAATGATTCAGGAAAACTAAAGAAATCCTTCTCTGATAGCTAAAAAATCATTGGGATGTTGTCTCAAATTGCCAAAGACTAATCACTTTTCTATATTAGATACAAGGCTTACGTGGTAGAATCGAACAGAAAAGGTCTTTATTAAAGTGTTGGGCAACAAAAGAGCTATGAAAGGAGCTTCCATCCTTGTCTTACTTCCTATTGTCGTGAAAACTTAAGTACAGTTTTAAGTGCACTTCTTTATCTGAAAATATTACAGAAAGATTACTACACTCCAGATTTGACATTTTTGGCTGACTTCTCATAAATGTTTGGAAAATTCTAAACAATACAGATTAATTTAAAAAGAAAAAAAAGACAATCAAGGTGATTTCAGGCTCTCCATCTTCTCCAGACTGCTAACATCAAAGTGCCAGAATCTGCTCATCTAAATCTAAACTGAGCTGCAGGAAGGAAGAGTATTCCAAACATGAGAAGATAGAATTTACTTCCTGAGTCCATTTTCTGTCTCATTCCTTCTGATGATTGCATACAAAGGGGTCTTCCATAAATTTTTTAGATCAGAGCATTAGAAAGTTTTAACTTTAAATGTAGTTCACTGCCTAAAATTAGAACACAAAAGCTATTTTCAAAAGAATCTGTTTACTTGGCTTCCATTTAAAGTCATTAAACTTAGGTCTGTGATTCCAGAGATTTTATTAGACACCACAATTCATTAAATCAAAGGGCATCAATTCTGTAGATACCTTAAAGCCCCCTAAACTTCTGATAATATCACTATATTTCCAATATTCTTTTCCATATGTGCCATTCTTTAATTTGAACTGTTTGTATGTATATAATCCGCATGTTACAGGGACCATTCTATTTTTTATGCAGTGTAGAACTTAGCTTCTGATTAGAGCAGCAATTTGAATGCCTGGTGTTCTGAAATCTGTGAAATATTTGGTTTCAGCAGGGAAAGGATTCTCTGTTGCAAATTTTCACTGCAGCAATAAAGATTTAAGAAGGATAATACAGTGCCCTTTCGTGGAGCACTTTCTTGTGTACTGCAGGGGATGTGCTCAAAGTCTTCAAGCTCTGCTTAAGTAGATCCTTACAATAATTACCAGAAAAGCTCCAGGTTATTCATTTTAAAATCCTCTTTCCTCACAATAGTATTTGTCTTTTGCTCAGCTTATCTTCCCTACTTTAACTGCCTAAAGTTTTGAGAGCTAAATTGTCCCCTGTGCCCAAGGGAAATACTCAGCCAGTTCCAGAGGATAAGTCATTGTACCATCTAAAACTTTGATATTAGGATTAGGTGAATCACCGTCTGGAAGCGCCGGCTTCTCTCCATTAATTCAGTGGCTACTCACATGTCTTTTTCAGTCTCTGACATCTACACCTAGAACTAGGGCAGATAAATTCTGACCTGAGCAAATGTGCCTCCCTCTGTCTGTGCCACATGCTCTTGTTACCATTCTTCATTGCATCAGATTGCTACACTTTCAGAAGCAATATGGATATCATTTTGAAAACACTAACTCCTCACGTCTTATATAGCCTTTTCTCTTTTTAACTTCGTATTTCATGTTGTAATTATGTTAAAAACCATATTTTTATGTATTGTTTATTGAGATTGGTCTCCATGCCAAACATTCCTACCAACAGATAACACTGAATTGTTGCCACCTCCCAGAATCCCAGATTTAGTAAGCTGAGACAACTTCCATCACTTTAACTATAGTATCATAGAATTGCTCAGGTTGGAAAAGACCTTCAAAATCATCAAGCTTACCCACAACCAAACCATACTACCCTAACTCCGACAACCCATCACTAAATCGTCCCTGAGCACTACATCCAAACAGATTTAAAACACATTCAGGGATGGTGGCTCAACCACCCTCCTGGGGAACTTAACAAACCTTTCCTTAAAAATGCTTTTCCTGATATCCAACCTAAACCTCCCCTGGTGCAACTTGAGGTCATTTCCCCTTGTCCTGTCGTCTGTCAGTGAGAAGAGACCAACCCTGATTTCACTGCAATCACTTTTTAGATATTAGAAGATATTAATAAGCCTCCTCTTCTCCAGACTAAACTGCCCCATTTCCCTCAGACGCTCCTTATGAGTTATATTCTTCAGGCCCTTCACAAGCCTTGCTGCCCTTCTTTGCACCTGCTCCAGCACCTTGAATCAAGAAAACTTACATAGACTTGTTTAAACTAAGCCTCATAGCTTGGGCAAACAGGTAAATTTAGGAAGGAACACAGGGACCATAGAAATGTGTGATCCATTGAATATAAGTGAAGACAAATAAAGCTGCTGTTTGCAATTCAATGGAGGGGGTGGTCCCGTGAAGATAAGCACAACACTCTGGTGGGTAGGATTTCTGTTTGCAAAACAATGGAGGATCCAGTGAAGGTAAGTGGTGTCGATGTTTGTAACTCAATGGGGGAGTCCCGTGAAGACGAGGGGGCAGAGTTGCTGTTGCGACACAATGCAACCCCGTAAAGGTTTCACAAGGATACCACCAGATGGGCCCAGAGACCTTCCCCACATTCTAGGATATAACCAACTTCTTGGAAATGTGATGCATATGTATACACAATGCCTATGAATGTGTAGTCACTGCTTTCCTTGGTGTGCCTGTTCAGAGGAGTGATCCCCATGCACCCAGTGCTGTAATAAAGGGAATACCTGCTTGATATAACTCATTGGCATGTCAAATTACGGTGTCAGATTTTTCAGCTTCAACCTCAATGTCCTTTCTGCATTGAGGTGCCCAAAACTGAACACAGTACTCTAAGTGCCAAGTGCAGGGAGAGGATTACTTTGCTAGTCCTGCTCACCACACTATTCCTGATAATAGCCATAATGCCACTGACCTTCTTGGCCACCTGGGCATACTGCTGGCTCTTCCTTTATGTTCTGTGATACAAAACAGCAGTGCTGTGTCTCTATCATTTGTTTGCACTGTTGGAGATAGTCCATAGCTCCACTAAAGTCTACTGTCTTGGGTCTGAACTTTGGATGAAAGTTTGAACATGACATTTGAACCTTTTCTCCTTGTACAAGCATCAGGCTCCAAACCTGTATGAATTCAGACCTAAAATCACACCTGGTCATTTCTTTTCACTGTTGAACTGAGCCTGATATAGTGAAAGAAAACAACTGAACAACAACAGAGAACATGAAAGATCTTCTCTGTTTTTCATAAACTGTTCTATAAGAGATTTCAGCTAATAAGTTATGCATAAACATATGCCTGGATTACAATATGGAGATACTGAGCTTGCTCTGAAAAACCTTCTTCAGTGTCAAAGCAGAGTGGAGGCAGTAGTATGGAGCTGAGTGTGAAATTATTTTCCCTGCAGTAATTCAAAAAGATGAATTAACCCATGATGATGAGTTCTGGAAGAGTCTGGAATGGCAGCTTGTTAGTATGTATAACGATGCGGCTGAGTATCAGAAATTCCAAATGGATGAGACAGAAGAATAGCAAGGCAGGACTGATACCTGACTCATGTCTGAAAAAGGCATAGCTGGGAAAGCTCAAATGAAGTGATCATTCTGTTAATATATGGGAACTTGCGACTTAGCAAACATTTCCATTGGCTAAAGTGAGATCTGTACAGCATTCTGCACATTAACATCCAGTTCATGGAAATGGTACTAGTTATAAAAAGCTATATAAAAACAGATTTCTACTGTGAAAGCATACAAAGAGATTTTAAAAAGGGTAATTGTTAGGTTGAACAAGAACCTGTCAGGCAAATACATTTAATCGAATTCTAAAATGGAAAAGTATCTTCCAGCAGTGCCTCACATAAATTGCAATTACAAATGCAAGAAGATGTATGAACTTGTTTAATTACAGTAACATATGAGATCTGGCTTCACTTTCTTGCAGATAATTAAAAGTGAAATGTGAGAAAGCTTAAAATATATATATTACATTAACAATTTTTATGGTTTGATCTCACTTCCCTCTCTCAGAATCTTGTATATGTGTTGCTCCCTAAGGCAGACAGTTTGGAATGTTCAGAGCAGACATCTTAGCTGCGCTGTTTTGAAGGAATTCTTTTGATTTGTTCTTCTTCCATTTATACAGAAAATATAATGCTTTCAATCATGAAAATGTTGTTCTCAGTGCCTCAGGACAGGTTGTAGTGAGAAATATTTGCACTGAGGAAGGCTTATTTGCATTTATAGAGGTTTGGGTTGTGGACATGCTGAGATACTCATCAATGCTGGGCAAAAGCTGTCACTTGTGCACCTCCTCATTTATCCTTCTTTGGTCCCAGCCTTCTCACTTACTCCTGGTCACCCTTCTCAACTCCAGCCACCCAGGCATAACTATACATGTTGAGTAGTAGTACAGACTTTTGGGTGCTTTTCAGTGCTGGTAAGTGGAGACTTCTCCTGACACAAGCTTTATCGCATCTTTATTTTTGTGGATAGAGAAGTTTCCTCCTTTTTGGAGGAGATATGAAGTGAGAGTACACAACAAAAAGGGATCCTGGGAAAAGTTGGACACAGAATCCAGACCAGTCTGTATAGAGCTAGCTCCTTTTGTAGTACCAGGCTCACGAGGTCCTTGGAACCTGGAACAGCAAGGGGAACAAAAAAGTATAGCTCCTATATTATTGAAGAATTTATGAACAGTACGAGTATAAATTTTCAGTTGTAACACATTGTCATGTTTCCCTAGACCTAATGCAAAAATATTGTGATGCAAGTTTTTGTAAGAGGCTGAAAGTGATTTTGTATTTCAATAGGCTTATATTTTTAACTACTTTTTTCCTGGTTTGAAATTCTTATCTCCAGCACATACATTAGCTGGTAGAACTATTTACCACAGTAGTAATCACAAATAAAGATTTTGGGATGGAACAAATAGCTAAATAGTTACAATTTTATTTATAATTAAAATGAAATAATATTTAGTCACACAAATGTCTGTATACAACAGAAATGGTATTTTCTTCTTCTAAAGAGCAACAACAACAATAATGGTACAGGCTACTTACACAGTAATGTCAGTAATGTTGGTTCACATGACCTAGCCATGTCATGGGGAGGAGGACCTGACTCAATGTGATTTCAATCTCTGGCTTCAGAATAGGTCCAACAGTGCACTCCAGGTCTCATGCAAACACTCCTCTGCGAAAGTGGCCAAGATGCTCCCACAGCCTCGAGATTCAGTCAGTAACAGGAGCAGATTGTGAAATCCTGAGGAAGACAACTGTGACGTTAGTATCTGTATATGACGAAGTGTTACAAGCTTGTAATTTGAACAACTGCAAAGAAGCTCTATTTCTGGAATTACTTGCTTCTAGTCTACCTTGATAAGTATTCTGATTTGTTAATTTTTTCCAAAAATGTATACCTACTTTTGTAAAATCCTTAAAATATCTTAAAATTTTGGAATGAAGATCTCTTTGTTCTCTCTATTCACTGATATTAATCCACATAATGTGCAGATATTCCATCTCTTAAGCACTCAACTTGCCAAATCTTTAATTCTCTATTATGTGATTCGGAGGATGTTTCATTATTTCACACAAAATGAAATGATTTAAGTAAAAGGACAGGGACATTAAAAGATGTTTTAAGATCAAATACATGGTTTTGAGGAAAAAAAGTACCCAGGATGGCTGTTATCTGCAGTAAACTTTTGTATCTCCAGTTTCTCCACTTGGAGATAGTCCATTTGGTAATGGAGTCGTTAGCTGTCTCTAAGAGGATGTTGACAGGCTGGGACATTGCCAAGGAGGTGTGTGACCTGGCTTCTAATCCTTGGTCCAAAGTGCATTTCCTTATCTACACAAAATGAGGAGTGCAGGTACACACTTCCACTTGGCTGGATTCTGAGCCATTCTTGAATGTACTGGGAGTTGAGATCCACTCAGGCAAAAGAGGTTGGGTTTATACCTGCATTGTTCTAGGCTGTTGCAAAATCTAAACTGTAAAGTAAGAAATAATGAATTCTTTTCCAGCAGCTCCAAGACTCCAATCCCTTTCAAAAGTTAGTTGAACCTGGTAATAGGTTTAAAATTATATAAAATGCTTTTCTGATGGAGATAGTCAAGAAACTCAGCACACAGGCTCCATAGACATATTCTAAAGCAACGTTATGAAGATTACTAATATTTTGAAAGTTTTCTGTATTTAAAAGGAAGTAAGTGTGTGAAATTTGATCTTCCACCTTCAGTGACATTTTCATGATGACTATATTATTCATCTTTTAATGTTGGTATCATAGAATCACAGAATTGTGGGGGTTGGAAGGGACCTCTGGAGATCCTTCAGTCCAACCTCCTGCTGATGCAGATACCCCAAAGTAGGTCACATAGGAAGACATCCAGGTTGGTTTTTAATATCTCCAGAAAAGAAGTCTACATTGCATCTCTGGGCAGCCTCTTCCAGCTCCACCACTGTGACAGTGAATAAGATCTTCCTCGTGTTAATATGAAACTTCCTGTGTTCCCATTTCTTCCCGTTGCTCCTTTTTGAACTGTTGCTCATCACTGAAAAGAATCCTCACACATCAACTTGACTCCCAATATTCAGCTTGTTTCTGGTATCTTGGTTCTTGATACTCAATTTGAAACTTGTCTATAAAGCCTATCTTTAGGCATCCCTAAGCACTTAAGGGGAAAAACTCTAAAGCAGACATATAAGAAGCTACCTAAATATGAACAAAAAGGAAGAAAATAATCTTAAGACCAGTAAAGTAGACAATAGGACAGCATGTAACGTGTAATTAGGAGGACCTTATTTAAGATTCTTTAGATAATTACATTTTATAAATCAACATTTGTTTTTCCCTTTTCTTAACCTATAGGGAAACATATATATATCGTTTTCTTAAAAAAAAAAAAAAAATGAATGAATAAAAAACCACATTTATTCTGAAAAAAAAAATTGCTTTCAGGTTATGGGAGTTGCCTTAGATTCAGTATACTGATTATAGCTGAGACCCGATATTATATTTAAAATGTTGCTTTTAAAAACAAGCGAAGTACTTAGAAGTTAGCATATAGGAAAGTCGAACTGCAGGTATTACCAAACCCTCCTTTGTTTTTTATGTTTAACTGTAAGGACATTAGCAGAGGTATCCATTTTTAAAAGGTTTGCCAAGTAGTTATTTTCCTTTTAGGTCAGATGAGAAAATTGGATTTTAGATCAAAGCCATTTAGGTGAGCTTACTTAGCTGTTGATAGAAATTTGTTTAAAAGTGCTTCTAACTTTAACTGATTATATTTAGTTTTAACTACTTAATTTTATACATTTTGCTTTCTGTTTTCTTTTGCTTTTAACTTTTTCTTTCCTACAAAACATTGGCATAAATGGCTGGTAGACTGAGGTTGTCTGGCAGGTGTTTTTCACATAACTCCACTGCCCAGCATAAGGAATATATTATTTTACTATGAGATCATGGGAGTTCTGTGTACCTTTCATAACTATTCAACATAGTTAGGCAATGCCATAAAATATCTTTTTACCTTTATTTTCTTTTCATAGGTCAGCTTTTTTTTTACCTTTTTTTATTATTTTCAGTGGAAGCATCAACGTATTCAATATTGGACTTGGCTAAAAGGATGTTTATCTGGCGTTTATATGAGTGCGAGTCTGCGTATGATGAACTTCTCTTGTCAAAGGATATCAGACCAGGTGCAGCATTTCAGTACTATTGCCGGCCCTCCCAAAGGTCTGATATTCCCCTAATTCTCTTTATTTACTTTGTCATTTAAATCTCATTTGTAGGAAACTCTTTTCTGGTTGAAATCAAGTGGCTTTTTGCCACCTGATAAGTGCATGCAAGTTCTTCTACATGCTGTTTCCAGCCAAACTTGTATTTTTCCTCTCAGATATGCCTGAACTCTTTACCAGTGTCAAAAAAGGTGCAGATGAGCAGGCTGCTGGGTCTTCTCAGAGCTCCAGGCTGTTCTTTAACTCTTTGTTAAATTCCCTTCCGAAATACAATGTTTTACAGAATAATTTTGGAGAACCTCTTACCCAGCACACAGCTTTAAGTAGTTAAACTATACTTTCCGTAGAGTTCTCAGTGGACTTAGCTTCCTTCTCTCCCTCACTCACTTTCTCCTTCTAGCTTTCCTATTCCATTTTAAATGTTCCATGGATGTTCTACTGGTATCTATCTAAACCTGTAATGTCCAACATCGAGAAGTTGATCTTATAGTGATTAATTTGTTTTAATACTAAAGCATCGTTATCTCCACATTTTCCACTTTTACTTAATTTTGCTCCTTGGAATGTTTCTGTAGGGACAAGCTTATTAGAAGCTTTCACAAAACAAGAGCAATTTGATTAGAAAGTTACTTCAAAGAAACTTGCCAAATTATCATGATGATGCCTTTTCTGTGCTAGCTGTGCTGTGAGTTGCACTCCTAGACATACGTATCTAACAACCAGATTGTAACAGTTATTTTGATTGTTTTCTGTATTCAGTTAATATTTTTTGATCCAAGACGAACTCCTTGGTAGGGGATATGATGACATCTGGGCCATTAGATCTATAAACACCCATAAATAGTAAGTACTTATTATCTACTGGAACTCCAGCTACCCGATTTTGAGCATCCAGTGTATTAGGAAAAGACAGAAACACAAGCATATCAGCTCCTCAGTGATCAGTCTTAGAGCTGTGACACGAGTAAGTGCTTACAAATTTTTCATAAATGCAACATAAATCAGAATTTATGTTCTAAGTCAGCTCAATCTTGCTGAGTTGCAAAAATGACACATGTTAGTAGAACACTTCAAAGTTGCACACTAGCAGCACCTTCCATGCCTGGTGAATTCAGTTTGCACCTTGCTTTTACTTCCAGTAACCTGAGTTCCACATGCTTTGGGAATCTGCACATTCAGAGGTATGGTTTAAGACATCATCATGCTCACAGCTGCACAGTATTCCTCTGATTGTGGAAAAGCAGTGGCTGTGTTCCCATTGAAATCATTAATATGGACTTTTCCTATATTTTTAGTGGGGAGAAATTCAACACAAACCTATCTGGGAATGAGCCGAACCTTTCCCTAGACTCTGCTGACCACACGACCAGATCTAACAGTAGAATCTATGTAGCCACCTGGCACATAAACATTTGAGTATAAACATCTTAATCTGCGCTTGAATTCCACATCAAATTGAATAATCAGTAACAAGAATGTCAGGAAACATAAGCTGTGTGCCTTTTTTCTAACCACTTTGCCTGGCCTAGGACTCAACACTTGAAAAAAAGTATGTCTCTGTGGATACTTGTACGATACAGATCACCATGCAATGGTAACCAGGTAGCAAATTCTGGGGAAGACTGAAATTTACTTTTCACGTGTTGTAGTTTAATTTTGTTCAAAGAAATTGTAGAATGAAACGTCTTTGCATATTTCTATAGAGGGTACCTCACATGTATGCCAGTTCTCAACCCATTCCATGCTACTATAAGCATTTAAGAAAAAGTAAAATCCTCTTAAACATTATACACCCTTTTGGAAAATTATTTTCTTGAATGCTTCCTTTAACACTTAAGCACAGCCCTAGGGATTTGCTGAGGAACTCCCCATGTAGCAGTTTATATTGTGGGCAGTGTTCCAACTCAGTAGTGCCAACCATTGTCTGTGAATAATTGGTCTAACAAGAGCTTAGCAATGTTTAAAGAACACAGGCCAGCTAAGTAAAAAATTGTCATCTATTCCATGCAGGCAGCCACATTTTTTGTTGCGTAAGTTTAGATATCAGAATTTGTAAATCATATGTTTGAAAGGAGTGCAAAGAGGAAACTCCTGACAAAAAAAAAAAAAAAAANAAAAAAAAAAAAAAAAAAAAGGTAAAACGTAAAATGGAATGTGGTCAGACAGGAGTTAGATAGGCTAAAAAAACACCTTGTAAATGCCTGGATATCAGCTCAAATCTCCACTGCAATTTTCTATTCCACTTCTAACACAAAATGCATTCAGAGTTGCATAAGGTTGGTATTACACAAGACCAGTCAATGTCTATCATTTTCCCTTCATTTTAGGGACTGGGAAAAATTGATTTTCTGAAATTGAATCTTCAAAGTGCACCTTGTTAAAAGAAATGGAAAAACAGTAACTTCACAAAATGCTGTTGTCTTAATAAATGTCTCATTTAACTCTGAATAAGAACTGGGCAATGATTCCACTGTGAAACTCCAAATCAGATGAAACATCTGTTTTTTAATTTAATACTAAAATTCAAAACTCAGCCTGGTTCTTTGAAAGCTTTGTTGAACTTCACAGGCATTTTTGTATTACAAAACAGTTTCGTGGAAAGCTGTCCTAGTTTGTGGTTTCAAACAGACACCGCAGACAAATTTTGGATTTTCACAAGATTCAGTGAAACTTGGTGATTATGAGAGTTTTCTTATTTTTTTTTTTCATGTGAGCAAAGAGAGAAAATGAAGAATTTGATGGACAATATGGATTATAATCTAAAACCAGGGTGAGTAGAAAGAGAAAAACTGTTTGACCCAGAAAATGAACAATGAACAAAATGAACATCAGCAAATTATTACAAATTTTATGAGAGAATAAAGTTAGCTAAATTATATTAACCGTAAATAGCTTTGTACTTGGAGTTATTTTAGGTTTCTAAAACAGTTCTAAAACAGTTTCTAAAAAATAAAGAAACTTTTCATAAATTTCTGAGGTGACAATTCCAAATGTATACCTGTGAATGTACTGATTAACTTTACCTGACTGATAAGAATTAATTTCAAGTTTTCTGATTTGCCTTTTTCCACAGTCAGTCCTGGGAAAACCCCGGTGGTGGAAAAGATAAAAATGCAGCAGTAAGTAAAACATATCTAGCCAGAAAGATATCTAAATTCAAAATGTCTAATATTAAAAATATCTAGCTGAATAAAGATTTGTCCAGCTCTTATTTTCAGCAAAACTATTTAAAAATCCCTACAGTAATGATTATCTGCATATTGGTAAATACCAGGTTTTAAAAAATCTAAAATAGCTCTCAGCCCTTTCAAATAAATACATACACGTTTCTTTACATCTAAGTAGCCTTAATTTATGTATGTGCATTATTGGTTTATCATCAACTTCATGTACAGTGTCTGCTTCCCACAGTGGCTGTGATGTCTGTGTTTTCTCATGTTTCTCTCCGTTCAAATAGCAGACAAGGAAACCACTATACATATAAGTTCCATAGTTCCCCAGAATTGTTTCCAAAACCCACTGATCCAGTGACATTATGACACTGCTGCCACTTGAGAGAAAGTATCTGTCACCAGTTGAGATTTTATCTGCTTCTTAAGCTGTTTATGTTGGTGTATTTGCCACTCACAGCATGGGACTCTTGTACCAATTTCCACAGTATCAGCTTCATTTAAGAAACAAGTATATTTTTTCCATCATTTCAAGGGAAATTTGACCATATTAAATAGAATAGAATAGAAGCATTCTGCTGAGAGGAAACAGAATCAAGACCTGTTTCACAGGAAATAATTCTCTCCATATATACCACATGCTAATCCATACAACAGTAATTTGAGCTGGGTACCAGAAACCAACTTGAACTGGAGATCAGAAGATACTTAATGTGAATAGTGCTCTCAAATTTCATACCAGCTAATTTTACCTGTATCATACTATGCTTTGCAATAAAAAGTGTTTTTCTACTAAAGAAATATTCTCATTTAATAAAGAAAGAAAGAAAGAAATAATTCATCTTTATTATTTTTCTCCACACCTCCTTTTGAATCAGACCTGTACTAAGGATGGTACCATAAACCATAACCTCAGACACCTTTTATCCCTTTGTTTTTATAAAGAAACAATACATTGCCTTGATTTTCTCCCTCTCTTCTCCCACAGCGGTCAGTGCCAGGTATGTATTTCCACAAATGTAAAGGACATAATTCAGAACTACAAATTTTTAATATGTACTGTGAGACGTTTCACACAGAGGTTACTGATTGCTTCTCTGGTTTCCCTGAAGAAAGCTGGTGTTCAGGATGCAGTGTTTGATCTGAAACATCAGCTTGTGAGACAGGAGGAGAGTTGAGAGGAAAAATAAATAAACAAACAATAGTTTTCCTCTCTGGGGAATTCTAGTATTTTTGTTTAATTCCACCCTTATTAAGAAAGTCAAACATTTAAGTTTGCAGTTTGAGCAGCTTAGGAAAAAACAAAACAAAACAGTGTCCTGATATCCCAAGCAAAATTAATCATTTTGACAGTCCAATTTTGCCTGGATCTGACGTGAATTTAGCTCTGCCTGAGATTTACAAGTGCCTCATAAGAAGCAGTCTGGTTTAATAAACAAAACAAAACAGTGTTTCACTTTGATTCACAAAATCTTTACATTTAACCCCTATTCTTATTCTTTCCCTTCGCTTCCCTTTCTCACCAAATCCATTCCTGGATGAATCCATTCTTAGGTTCTAAGACCCACTTAGAACCTAAAAACTGACATGGCAGAAATGAGTGTAGATTCTTATTTCATCATCTAAGTGAATGTCATATTATCACTACCTCTATGTTTGGCTGCACATAAGCACAGAGAGCAGAGGTTCAGCCTGAACCTCATCTGTGCTGACTCTTCAAGGGGAAGGAGTACTATAACACTGCAGCCTGTAGATTTGAGGATATATTTCTTCTGATTAAATTGTGAAGTTGTTTTCTTTTTCTATTTAATTATAACAGCACCTTTAACATCCATCAGAACTATTTAAACATTTTCATTAATAATGCATTTCAGTCTTTCACTTTTTCTGCTTGACTAATCATACCATGAGTTACCTTGAGAAATGACAACTGTTTGCTCAATTCTTTTCTTATGCACCCTTTGACACAGCAAAACACTTATGAGAGCTGGAAAGTTTTGAACTTGTTTCCCACATTTCTGTCAGGGTTTCATGAGCCAGTGGAGTGAGAAAAAAAAGCTCACAATAATGCACTAGGTTTAGAGGATGGTCTTGAAGTGGAAAGATATGCTTTTACACATATTATCTTGCAGTGAAGTACAAGGACTGTGAGAAACAAGATTAGGGCTTAGGTGTTTTATTCTCTGTGGAGCTTTGATGTTTAAGTCTTCCATTTTAGTGCCAATGACAATTGCAGAACCACAGTATAATCGCTAAACTCTTTAGACATCTAAATTCACATAGATAAATTCCCAGAAGACTGGAGGCTAGTCAGTGTGACTCCTATCTACAAGAAGGGTTGTAAGGAGGATCTGGTGAACTACAGAGAGTGATGGTGAATGGAGTTAAATCCATCTGGTGACTGGTCACAAGTGGTATTCCCCAGGGGTTGGTACTTGGGCCTGTCTTCTTCAGTATCTTTATTGATGACCTGGATGAAGGAATCAAGTGCACCCTCAGTAAGTTTGCAGATGGCACCAAGTTGGCTGGAAGTGTTGATATGCCCAGGGGTAGTGAGGCCCTACAGAGGGATCTGGACAGGCTGGATAGCTGGGCTGAAGCCAATGGGATGAGGTTCAACAAGATCAAGTGCTGAGTCTCGCACTTTGGCCACAACGACCCCAGGCAACATTACAGGCTTGGGGCAGAGGGGCTGGAAGACTGTGTAGAGGAAATGGACCTGGGGGTATTGGTCGAAGCTCGTCTGAACATGAGCCAGCAGTGTGCCCAGGTGGCCAAAAAGGCCAATGGCATAATGTTGCCAGCAGGAGCAGGGAGGTGATTGTCCTCCTGTACTCAGCACTGGTGAGGCCATACCTCGAGTACTGTGTTCAGTATTGGGCCCCTCACTGCAAGAAGGACATCAAAACCCTGTAGTGTGCCCAGAGAAGGGCAACAAAGCTGGTGAAGGGTTTGGAGCACAGGCCCTATGTGGTACAGATGAGGGAGCAGGGACTGTCCAGTCTGGAGAGGAGGAGGATCAGGGGAGACCTTATTGCTCTCTATAACTACCTGAAGGGAGGTTGTAGTGAGCTGGGGCTTGGCCTCTTCATTCTTGTATAACTCGTGATAGGGCAAGAGGGAATGGCTTTAAAATGGCCCAGGGGAAATTCAGACTGGATGTTGGGAAATATTTCTCCAAAAGAGTGGTCAGGCACTAGAATTGGCTGCTCAGGGAGGTGTGGAGTCACCAACCCTGGAGTTATTCAAGGTATATTTAGACATTGTGTTGAGGAACACGGTTTAGTGAGAACGATTGGTGATAAATGGATGACTGGACAGGATGATCCTGAAGGTTTTTTCCGCCCTTGGTGATTCTGTGAGTCTATGAAATACATGCAAGTTGCATAGACATTGGCAACAGGAAAACAATTGCTGAACTGATGGGAACCCAAAGTTCAAAGTGTGTTCACTAGTAGTTTGAGGGATGTAGATTCAAACACCTTCAAGAAAAGAATTAGACCTCAGTCCTTGCACTGTAGTCCTGTCTACCATTTCGTATCATCATCTTTTTTGCTTTTATTTCCAAAGGAATCTTCAAAGTTGAGGGTTCAAACAGAATGATGTCAAGAATCTGTCCAGCTTTGCTTTGTCACTCCACATTAGGTGTCACCTCACCCTTTCCTCACCCCTTCTTCTGCATTTCGCCTCACAGTTTTCTGGCAAGGAAGTTTCTGAGCAGCCTTTGCCAGGAAAATATAAGAGAAGCTTAAGACCCAGCTCTCATTTCACATTGTTTGACTGGATACTTAAAGTAGGTGGTTTTGATGAACTCAGTTTTTTTTTCTCATCTGTTCTTCTTTTCATCCATTTTATGTCAGGTAGTTTTCCAACAAATCATTCTCAAACAACAGAAGAGAATAATAGAGTAACCATAAGGGCATAATGCTTCACTACATTTTGAAGTAACATTATTTCCCAGTCTCATATTGTTGCGGAGAATTCTCTTCCCATGATACAACTGAGTGAATCATTCTGGATGAAATAAGAAAATGTGAACTTTAATTGGTTCATTAGAAAGGTTGCCAAAATTGAAGTAAATTTCATCTGTAAAATTCATTTAAGCTTCTGTTCATTTATCCTCAAATCAGCAACTTAACCCTAGCTTATATAATTTTCATTTGTGTTACTAAGGTTCAAATGTAAAACCAGCTGATTTACAGACTGAAGAGCTTCAATTGGACATGTATAGAAATATTGTATTAGTTAACTAGCCCTAGTGAAACTAGCGTATGCTTTCTCACTATTTTCTGACAGACGGGTAAGTAAATATTTTGTCATGTACTTACAGATTTCTGAAGAGAAAGTCCAAATCATGGACTGCAATTCTTCTGTACTCTGAAGGCAATAAATTTCCTAAAACATCTTAACCTTTCAATAGGCTGATTTTATGAAACTTACAATGAATGAGATTCAGATAAATAATTTTTGCATGTTTTTCGGATGAGTTTCACCAACTAAATTCTGTTTCTTTCTCATAGATTTTATCATAAGACTTTTTATGATTTTATTTGTTTTCTATAGAAAATCAAAGTGATAGTGTTTTCAATGAAGTGATGTTTTCATGTTTTCAAACCGTAATTTTAAGCAAAAATTTTTATAAAGGTTTCTTAAGAACAGAAGAGTGAAATGTCTGATTTCTTCAGCTGTTTAATTGAGAAATAACATGCCTATAACTTAAACTTTTCAGAGCACTACAGAAGCAATATCACTATCTCTTCATTTTCAGTACTTGAAATTCCAGCTAACCTTTTGCATATTACCTGCTGTTGTTCATTCTTAAGGTCAGCTCAGTTTGTTCTGATTTCTTTGTCCCCACATGTTTTTATGCAGCTCTTTCTTCCCTATCGTTTACTTTCATTGAATATTCTTCTAAACACAGATCTGTCATCTGATGTTTAGTGCTTTTATTTACCTCTCTGAAGTGTTTCAGTAATAGCTACCAAATGAACAAAATGTCGTGTAGTAGCAAAACTATGCTATACACTCTAGGATGAAAGGTCTCTAGTTATCCAGCTGAAGCACTGTGGAATACAGTGCTGAGAGAAGATCTGGAACAGCCAGCGGAGCAGCCCTTAACCTCATGCATTGGCGTCTTAAAGAAAATTTTGGTAATTAAACTTTCAAGGGGAACTATTAAAGAGAACAACAAATCATGATCATCTTACACAACACCATTGGGACACCTGAACTTCCTGTGTGACCTACAATGCCAGACGCAGAAGCATGGGGCACATCTGAACAATATGGTATTCCTGTGGCCATCTTCACATCTAGGACTGGATCAAGGGCCAAAATATGGTTAGCTCTAGAGGAGATTTCTTGTCGTCTCATGCAGTGTCTTATACTTTCATCCATCACACTTAAGTCGATGTGAACTGCAGATAATAGAACAAATGAAAGATTTGCTTGATTTTGAATTTAGCACAGGCAGATGTCCTAAGATTCCTGCATTTATTTTTCACTTTCTATTAGCAAATATCACTGCATTTGGAAATGTTTTGCAGAAAGACTACATATAGATTTTTCTCTCTACTTAACCTCAGAAAGAGTTGTTCTATTTCACCAACATCTGTTAAAATAACACTGATGTATAACCAACAGACTGCTGCTGTAAGAGAGAATCCTACCATATTAATAAAATTTTTTTACAGAATTTTTCTTGTTTAGAGACACCTGAGAAAGGGTGGAACTTTCACTGGTCCATAAATACAATTAATTCCAGGTTTTATTTTGTAATATTTATAAAAATATGCTTTTAAAACCTGAAAACTAATTCAGATACTCGTAACGTTTGTTCTTAATGGCTTTACTTGCAATGAGTTTAAGTTGAACCATTGCAATATCTAAATACTGTGCTAGCTAGTACAAAATAATCCATGTGAGCTTTAGTCATATGAATTACCCCAACAGCAATTTTAATAGCAGGACCAGGTTTCAGCTATAAACTTAAATAAAATACCCACAAGGGATTAAAGAGTCATCTGTTATGCTACTAAATATCTGGAACAACAGCCCCAGATAGCAATTAAATCAAGATCTTTCCATTCCCTCTAATCAAATGCTCATTAAACAAATTAACATCCCAAATTCAGCATTTTGTTGTTGTTGCTAGCAACTTAAAAGCACAATAGTTGACTTTACCTATGTGAAAGAAATGAAATGGAAGTTCTGTTTAACATCCTTTCCTTTTTAGCCAAGCTTTGAAAAATGATTTGAATGCCATGGTCATGCAGAAGTTCCCCACTTCTCTTTCAGAATTCCCACATGCTTTCTATGAGCAGAAGACAGCCCATAGAGAGGCGGGATCAGCCCTGTCCAGCATGATAGCACAGCAGGTTCAGGAGCTCAGGTACTCAAAAGGGAAGGGACTTGCTAAGAAGTAATTCTGAGTCCCCAGAGGATGTTTCTTAAATTTACCTTTAAAGAGGGATCAGAGAGCTCAGAGGAATTCACAAATTCTGCCTGTGTTAATGGCTTTCTATAACATTAGTTAAATTTTGTAGATATCCTTCAAAGAAATGGTATTTCTCACAGACAATATGAGAACACTTGACAAGTTGCATCATTTATTTCTTCACTTTCTGCAGAGACAGAAAACTGCACTTTGCAGAACCTTACCTGGAGTTGTCTACGTTGCTTTTCAGGATCTCACCCCAAGCCTTTGGTTCAAAACTCTTTCAGGATGACAAACAGTTAATGTTGACTTCAGGAATATGTAGGCTGGATTGTAAAATCTTCAGTCTGCAAGAATATTCAGAATTCTCTACCCTTATCTGTATCAATTGCTTATGCAAAGAAGGGACGAGTCATTTTACCTCTCTGTAAAAAAAGTCCAAATTAAACCTTAGGAAACACACAACAAACAGCCAAAAACTGGTCTTAACATTCTCCAGCAGAACTGAAATGCTCATCCTGCAATCCAAAACTGGTCTAGGAAAGATCATTGCACCTTTGAAACAGAATCTCTTGCTAAAGAAATATTCTTGAATAATGTTTTCAATGTTGACTGTACTTTCTGTGCTTCCTATACTAAAACAAATGTTCTCATACATATTTCAGTGAGGGTTTGCTTTTTTTTTTCATTTTAGCTGCTCTCTGTGAAAATTTCTTTTAATATGTGATTAATGTCGCTTCTTAACATGTGTCTGGGTTTGCTGACTTTGTATAATCCTTGTAAAATCAAAATCCAGAGGAGCTGGCATAGGAATTTTTGCCTGCAGGAGCATATTTCTGTTCTTTTTGGTACTTGCCAAAAGTAAGAGAAACATCTTTAATTGGCCCAAGTGAGGAAATAATCATTTTGAATTATAAATCTTTCTGTTTTGAATTTGGTCTGAATAATCTTGCACTGTTTAAATTGCACTATTTAATCCATCAGCTGTAAACTTGAAGATCATTGCAGTGTTTCTGCCTTTAATATTGCATTAGAGAAGTACAGAAAACAATGCTGGTAAGGAAATGCAGGTGTTTATCTGACTCAGACAGGATTTTCTGTATAAGAGTTCTCAAATCTTTATGTAAACTGCTTTTAAAAATCTTCTGTGATGAGAACTTCACCAGCTTCCGAGACCACAGAAGATAGTGCTTAATCAAACCCTTAGAAAGTCTGCATAGTATTCAAGCTGAATTTTCCTACTGTGATTTAATCCCCTCCCACTCTGTTCAAGAATGATCTGAAGAACAGACCCCATTCTCTTTACAAGTGATTTATAAATGAAAATTGCCATTATTTCTCTCTTCAGTCATTATTTTTTAGATTATCCAGTTGCTTCTAAGCCATGTTCACAGGTCATTATTTCTATGTCATTATTTCTAGACTTCTCTTCAAGCTTGTGATACACTTTACAATTGGAGTGGGATGAAGGTCTTGGAAGAGGAAGGCAGGAAAAAGTGAGGGGCTGTTTTTTCTCTTATAAATGAACTCAGGATACAATCCAAGAGCTCAAGCCAGTCCTGGCAAGAATGCACAGCATGGAAATCTCAGGTCATTGACAGGGAACAAGATTTAGTCAGCATGAGCTGGGGTCAAAGAGTAAGTTCTTCACACTGATTTCTGGATTTAACCTTTGGGCTTTGTAAGTGATGAAAACTGGAGGCTGTTCCAGCAGAGGCCTCACAAATGTTGAAAAGAATATTAAGAAAATTCCATCTTCCTTGCAATTGAAACTTTTCTTTATATATCTCTTGAGTTTTCTTTGTATGTCTCCAGATAATGATTGTCCCTTTTTGTATGAGCATGAAGCTGCTGAATTGTGTTTAGTTTGTCATCTTCTCTAACTATTCAGCCCTACTCTATCTATTTCTACATTTCTGTCCTCCTAAATATGGTTTCATTCCTTCTTGTATTTTCCTCTTTATTTTTTTTTTCAGAACATTTCTCCAACTTGTTAAAATCATCATGGGTTTTAATTCTGCCTGTCATGAGCAGTCATGCAGTTGCTCCCAGGACATAGTAGCCCATAATATAAGGAGTATATTCTTCAGCCTGTTACTCAGATCACTACAGGTACTTCGCATAACTGCTGTCTGAGCAGCTATGGAATCTCCGCCAGCACCTTCTTGTTTGGCAATACACCATTAGCAGTTGACACATGAATAAACTTTTCCTAGAAGTTCTGTGCACACCTTTATCATATTTTCCTTTTAACTGTATTCTTTTCTGAGGATCTAGCTTGTGCCTGAGTGAGCCTGACAGTGTTATATGAAATGGTAACAAAAGCTTAGCTAAATCAAATTCCCTGAAATCTGCTGCTTCTGCTTCTCCTACAGAAGTGGCTTTTGGAGGACAAAAGTTGAAGAAAGGAGGCTCAGGGGTGGCTTATTGTTCTCTACAACTGCCTGAAAGAGGATTGTGGTGAGGTGAGGATCAGCTTCTTCTGCCAGGTAACCTTGGTAGGATGAGAGGTAACAGCTTTATTTTGCACTGGGGGGAGGAGGGGAGGGTGGGGGTCAGTTGTGATATTAGGAAAAACTTATTCTCAGAAATAATGGTAATGCATTAGAACAGGCTGCCCAGGGAGGTGGTGGAGTCACCATGCTTGGAAGTGTTCAAGAAAAAGGTAATTGTTGCACTGGGCGATGTGATTTAATGGGCATGGTGGTGATGGTTTGAAGGTCAGACTAAATGATCTTAGTGATATTTTCAACACTTATGATTCTATAATTTTATGATTCTATTGTTCCCAATGTGGTCATATATGTGGCCACTAATCATCATCATTACCTTCCCAAGCATTTTCAACTTCTATGTTGTTGAAAGTGCCCACTGACATTTATTTTTTAATGACCCTTTAAAACAAGATATTTACCACTTTCCATTTTTTCATGAATCTGACATGATACTATAAAAATATATTTGCTGAGTTTGGAAAGTCTACATTTTCTAAGTACCTTATTCATTTTAATCTATATTCTTCAGCCTGCTGTCTCCTGGCTGCATAAAACAAACTTCTTGTTGAAGTAAATCAGTTCATAATGAAAACAACAAAGAGAAGTTTGCAATAGATAGAAGTGATACATAAAAAAAGCTCTTGGCTACCTGTTTATTAGAGAATTGCTTAGTTCTCTAACCCTTTTGTAGTAGGAACATATATAAGCACACATATTTTGTGTGTGTATGTACATGCTTGCATTTTGTCTTGCATTTGTTTTCAGCACTCTTTTCGGTAACATCAAAATTAAGATTCCTGAAAGAGTACTACCACAGAGCTGAGCACTTTGGGTAACTTTAGATAAACAACATACAAGTACTAAAAGCACTCATTCTATGAATAAATCTTGTAAATGAACAAATGCAAATTAATCTTTTTAATATCTACGTGACATCTATAGAGGTAAATAAATAACAGCACAAAGTGATTGAATCTAAGGTTTGTTGTTACGTTTCGTTTTTACAGTGTGTTTAGACATTTGCAGAACTTCACATCAAACTAGGAATTCAGTAGAACTAGGTTAGGTGATAATGTACAGTGCATAGTTGGAATTTATCTTAGATTCAGTTGATATACAGTTCCACAGTATTATATCAAACAGGTAGAGTAAAGCTGGAGAAAAGAAAACTTGGATCTTCATGATGAAGCTTCTTCATTAACAAGGCTGATCTGAAATTAGTGGTTGTCAGTCTATCAGTTTCAAATCTGAATGTCATCTAAATTATGAATTACTGGTGTGAATTACCAGTGGCTAACCCAACATTTCTCTGGAGTTGTATGCTTCCAAACAAGGAAACTAATTTAGGAAGACATGTAACAATGCTTTACAGGATGGTTTATTTTCATGTACATCTTGTTTTATTGTCTTTCATTTTCCAGAAAATCTTATCAGTCACAGCAGCTCAATTTGCAGAAGACTTCCTTAGAACTGAGAAAGTATTAATTTTTTCTTCCTCTGCAGTATCTTGCCATTATAAAGGCTGACTTGTTTGTTGAACTTTTTTACACATCTACCGCCTCTAGATTGTGTGAAGGTTTTCACTAATTTTCTTGACTACTTTCATAGCAATCTCATCTGCATCTCTACCTCTTACTAGTTCGTTTTTCAGAACATTCTACGAGTGTTCTGAGGAAATAATTCATACTAATGAGGAAATAATTCATACTAATTTTCCTGCTGATTCCCACATAGTTTCTGATAATTCCTCATGACTGCTATAACAGCTTTTTATTCGTCTTCTCTGAGAGATTTTCTCAATAGTATACTGTATTTAATCAACATTCCATTTTTCACTTCACTAATGTTAAACACAATCAATTCCCAACAGTGCTAATTTGAGATTATTGTTTTAATGACAATATACTGTAATACTGTGCAAAGCTTTTGTTGAGTAGTTTCTTCTGGAAAAAAATACTCTTCTGATTCTGAGGAAAGGCCAAATTAATTTTTGAATATTTAAACTATGGTTCCTAAAAGATAGAAAAAACACCAGGAATGTTTGTATGAAAAACGAAACAGATCAAGTTTCTATTTCATCAGACAGAAAGTAGAAATAATATATTTTTCCCTGGGTCTTCCATGGTGGAAGAAAAGGAGTAGTTTGGAGCTCAAACTGCTAACTAGGCATTGATTCACTTTTAACTACTTACATGAGCCAGCTGACAAAGAGCTGTTCATAGAGTTAGTGATGCTGAGCTTTTCTGCTTGATGTAGAATTTCTATGTTTATTTGACTGGAACAATAACAACATATCACATAAATAATTAAAAAAACCCAGAAACTTATTCATTATGCACATACATAAGAATAGTCTGTCTCTCAGTAGATCTCAGAGGAGTCTGTTCAAGCCAAGACAATTGTTCTTTTTGACTTTTATTCTTGGAAATTGAGGTTGCTACTCATACTCACAGATCATAATCAGATCATATTTCAAGCTTGAATTACATCTAAATAAAATGGGCTACCTATTGTGTCCAGGTCATGGCACAAATATCATCTCACTTCTAGTGGAGTTTCTCCCTGTGAGTATGTCTGAGTCTGTCTGTGCAGCAATTATCATCCCCAAAACAGCTAAGATTTACCAGAAGAAAAAAAAAAATACATTGAGGAACCTTTTACTCAAATAGTGCCATGTTATAAATTCATGAATCATCTCTGAAGACCTTGTAAAATTTTAATTGTTCCCAGTGGAAATTATTCATTAAATATGAACATGAAATCATCTTCAACCTGCAGAAAAAAAAAATGGTACACAGTGACTTTTATATCTAGAATTCAATAGCTGTTCAGTTTTAATTAAACATATTGGTCATGGAACACTCTTCTTGCACAAACCTATGTGTACATAGAGCCTCACATTCACCTTCTTCATGTTGATTACCTTGCCTTCCAGCTAAACAAGGCTTAAAGCTACTGAAATTAACATATGAATACACAAGATGAATTATCTTTTTTGTTTGATTGTTGTTTTTTTGTTTTGGTTTGTTTTTATTTCCCTGAACTTGTTTTTAGGGGGGGTTGGTTCATTATTGCTGTTTTGCTTGTTTTGAGTTCGTTGATTTTCAGATGTTGAACAAAACTATCTACACTCCTTGTTGATAGAGAAAGATTTTGTACTGTCCCAGTGTTGAGACATTTCTGCATCAAGTTGCAAGGCCAAGGCATCAGATCGGGGCAAATTGGATTAGGAATATTGGCCTATTGATCAGGGAAGAAAAGTTACTCAGGAGCAGTAATCATTTAGTTTTTACAGCTGTTCATACACCAATCTTATCAGGTAAGTTCCACCAAGATAATCTCTCATAATAGAAGGAGCTAAGGCCAAAAAGATAACAGATAAAGTCTATTTGCAGAAGATTAGCACCTACTTTCTCATTCCCATTGTCTGCGACAACTTATTTCCTATTTCCTGTGCCCTGTCTACAAAGGTCTTAACTGATGTAGTGGCTTAGTAGTTGCCTCATCTCTCCCTCTGTTTTTTGTAATGCTATCAGAACAGGTTATTTGATGTTACCAGTTCTTTCTCCCAGTCTTATTACTATGCTGTCTGCCACACTACTTTGCTAAGTAGCCCTTCTAATTATGTCTGTGTTTTCTTTCTACAGTGACAGTTCCTTTTCATATTCAGATCTCTAATACCTGTTTCCTTTTTAATTAGCTACCACCCAGCATCAGTTACCCTCTTCAGCTAATATCCTCCAATGTTTGATCCAGGGACTTGCTTTGACCATTTCCTGATAGGAAACAAGTCCTAGGAATTACAACACAAATTCTTTCCAGCAATTCTAAGCAATGGACCTGCAGTGTACATTGAGTTCTTGTATCAGAGTGCACATCTCAACATACGGTAAATGTGGGTGCCTCCTTTGTTGACTCAGACACCAACCTCACCTCCTTCAGTTTCCTTCATCTTGGGTTGGAGAAACCATTCCTGGTTGTACTCAGCCTTGCAGGATCTACTTTGCTTTTCAAAGAACAATGGATTATTTTGTGGGAAACATACAACATTAACTTTCCACCTTCACTAGCAGTGTTAACCTTTCCTTGTTATTAATGTGCCAGAATAATAAAGCAAATGTCATAAATCTTAAATCTTCCCCAAAGTATTTTTAATATGGCAGTACTTTATTATCTGTAATCACAGCCTGGGACATCATCTTCTCCTTAAAGTGTGAAAATATATTTTCTACTTTTAATGAATAGTGTACAAAAAATCAAAACAAACAAATCAAAAACAAACAAACAAAAACATCACAGTGATGACCTGGGACTTTAGGTCAGGTTAATATTTCTACTTTTATCCAGAATCAAGTGGAAAGTTAGGTTGAAAATAAATAAGACAATTCAGAGTGTGTTCTTTTGGTAAAAAAATCATCCCAACAAGTTGACAAAGAAAGAGTTTATGAACAAGTCTTGGCTGATGGACATTCAAGGGGATGTAAGTGTACTAATTGTGAGGTAACTCACAGCTAATCTTTTCTATAAGACAGATATTTCCTGTCATCCATGTCTTGATGGTAGAAAGTACTTCCTTCTGTTTCTATCTAATCATCAAGAAGCAAAACTGAAACTTATCGCTTCACAATATTTTGACAGAGCAGCAGACTCAAAATGCTTTATGTTTTAACAAGTTAGAGCAACACGGAATGAAATTCTATAATGACTTTCATAGAGACTGTGTTGTGCCATCTCAGTTTTTGTGTTTCCTGTAACATTCACATACCTTATGGTGTGAGAGTATAAGAGCAAATGTTTTCCTTCAATGAGAAGTTCATTTTCCACTTTCAATGAAGTCACTGAATGAATGCCTTTGAAAAGCACTTCTAGTTGCCTCTTGGCTCACATCCCTGACTTCAAAACACTCACTGCAGCCCTATTAATTTCTGGGAGCAAGTAGCAACCAGCCCGTTAAGGAGAGAAGGGAATGAATGAAGCTGCAGCGTATTTCTAAGATGAAGTTACTTTCTAGTACAGATTACCATGTCTCAGGGCTTTTGAAAAGATTTTGATTGGACATCAAAACAAAACCAAAACACTGTTGGAAGGAATAATGTTTTGGGCAATTTTTAATGAATTACTGTAATGGAAGTGTAATGTTACTTTTTTTTTTCTGAAACTCTAGCACTGGCATTGGTGTGAGAGTGACTAAAATTTTGTATGGGGGAGGGAAAGGGAAAAGTTCTATTTCAGTTTAAGTATTCTTGATCTTCATTGGTTTGGCCTATTAAAAACAACCAGTGAATTACAAGTTTACATAAAAATCTGATTGCAACACTAAGTTCCAGGGAAAATTAGTTAATGATTTTATGTTTTCTTATTTATAAGTTACTGTGATGAATTGTGTCACAAAGCAAGCAGAACTCATCAGTCCTCAAATGAGAACATTTTCTTAACTGGAAATTGCTTTCACTCTTGACAGTGCTTTTAGAGACCATTACCAAGACTGTAATAAGCTCCTTTATTCCCATTCAAAAGGTGTGTCTTGAAGATTTTCTTCCTAAGAAGTTCTGTCTAGAGAAATTTATCAAAATTGTATTGAAAAGACTGTTAAGTACACTCCATTTTTTCTCATATTTATGTTTCTAAATATTAATGACTTTTTTTACAATATGAATTTCTACTTTTTTCAGATACGGTTCTAATAAGATAATTCATATTTCACCCCTTGAATGAGCCAACCTCACAGCTTCAAAAGTTTTTTTCAACCCTGACATAGTCATCAGTTTTCCTTAATTCCTGATCATTTACATATGGGGAAAGAAAGAAATTATGTATCTAGGATATTTACAGTAACACTGCTGATTTCTTCTTCGCGGTGTCTAGCTGAAAAATATTCAGATGCAGTTTCATACCTTTGAAATTTTTTAGACTTCAGTGGGTCAGGGTTTTCTCTGTTTTTAAACTTTTGCTGAGATGTAGAAAAATAGTGAGGATGCAGCACACATCAGTAAGGTGATTTATAAAGGCAGTGTTTTATGTTACTTCAATAATATTAAAGTAACAATTATTGTAATTTGAAAAGCATTTAAAAATACAGAATCTCTTTAAATAAAAATCATTCCATGAAATATTTGTTCTGCATAAACTTTGCTCCTGACAGCTGAAAACCAAATCACCACACAAAGAAGCTTTGGTGTGAGTACCCAGCATGTACAGACAGTGTTGTCATGCCATGGAAACTGTGTTTTTAAATATAGAAACAGTGCATCTGTAGGACATACTTTAAAGCAGAGCTGTGTTTTCAGTCAGTGACATCTGCCAGGTTGTGGGTGATACTAGATTATGGCAATATGGTTAAATTTGTGAGCTTGTGTATAATTATGCTACAGGAGAAAGGAATGTGCTTCACTGCCAGAAAAGGAGGAGAGAATGAAAGCATGAAAAGACTTACTCAGTGAAGACAAATCCAGCAGCACCATCCTGGGCAACATCCATATTCAGAGTTTGGATGGTGGTAAGAATTGTGGTTAATGTCCATGGTAGTTTTCATTTGGATTTCATTCTTCTGGTTTTACATGAGTCAACTCTCCATCTTAAAAGCTACATATCTTCTAGTTCACTGTAAGAATAAGTCTATTTAAACCTTGTTATTATCAAGTCAAATATTAAATTTCTGCTTCTCAAATTCTGAAAGTGTTTAAATTCTCTCATCTTACTTTGGAGCTAGTGATTTTTGGTATAGATGATCTAGATATTATCATTTTATAGTGCTATTTCACTGCAAAGGAGAAACTGAAAATATAGCCCCAAAGGAATAATCAATAGTTTATGGTGTCTTTCATTTTTTTCCTCCCCTCTATGGAAATTTTTCTACATGCTTACTATCTATTTTTCCTTTTTCTTTTTTCCTTTACCCCATCCTTCTGCATTTGCTAAGTGTTCCACACCCCAGTTCTCTGCCCTCAAAGAAGCAGGAGCCTACTTTCTCTTACTGAATTTACCAAATAAATTTTCTGCTTACAAAAATAAAGGTTAATTTCCCTTAATGCTCAGTGGTACCTTCCATTTCATAATATTCCTTGAATGGTCATCAGAAGTCTTTTTCATAACTAAACATTTCAGTTTCTGTGCTAAAATTGGGACAAAAACAAACAAACAAACAAACAAACAGAAACCACTCTTCAAATCTGTGAAAAGACAAGTAGAAGAAGAAAAATTCACATGCCAGTCATACCACTCAGGTAGTAAAGAGCAGCAGAAGAGCATCAGTTTCATTGCCTTGTGTTGGTTCCAAATATGGAATTGCTAACAAGTTTTGGTAAGTCTGTAAAATTTTTCAGAGACATAACGATAGAGGGTAGGATTGTTTAACCCTGGCTAAAGGTTCCTGTGGAGCTTATGTTTTGTATAACCTCACTTTCTTATTTTAATGCTTTTAATTTACAGTATTCTCGTGAGATAGTTCTCACTGAAGGAATGAAAACAGTGTTGGTAAATTTAAGCTCTCTGATTCACCCACCAGTGATGAAGGGGAGAATATAGTCTTCTAGTTTATTCACTTTCTGTGGTCTAGTGTTCAGCCACGATATCTTGGCTTGTGCTTACTGCATCTGGGACTTGCAGATGTTCTCTTATCCTAGTACGGGACAAGCCCAGGAATGTTTGGCCTCCTAGGTCATTTTCATGAGATGAAATGTTTTTGGAATTGCCTTTACTCTAGCTCCATCTTCAGTGGAGTTCAGACCATCTGAATGCATCTGTTTCTTGACGTACAATAAGTAAGTTGAATTGCTAAAATAAAAGGCATATTGTAGATTAATGAAACACTGGCAGTTTATATTAATCAGTTATGCTTATGACTTTAAAATACATGTTCAAACCATGTGAAATCTAACCACACAGCTATACACAGACATGGGATCTAACAGATAATACTGGGAAGGAAGAAGTCCAGTTGCATTGAAGTACTGCTACTAGATGCCAAAACACCAGTGAAGGAAACAGTGTCTCTTGAAAGGACCATTCTCACTTAGCAATAGTTCCCCAACAGGTAACATACAGGAAAAAAAAAAAAAAAACTACAACAACAGACAAACAAACAAACAAACAGCTAAAAACCTGAATGAAAGTTGAAAAATATACCAGAATGTAAGCAGAACCTGAAATAAGGCTCACTAATGGAGGATCCAGACTTATTTATGTTGGTATATCCTGCTGTTATCAACTATATAAATGTCAGGTAAAGGTCAGACATGGAACAAATCCATTCTACTTCAGTATCTTCCTTCACAAAACAGTCTTCCTGTGTTTTAAGGCTAAAGAGAATTGTGCTATGTACACTTCTTCCAGAAAGAGGAAAGAAACCAGTATGAAGTCTTCTTTTAAGGTTCTTTCAAGACTTTCAAAGAAATAATCTTTTGCTTTTTCCCCTTGACAAGAAATGCTTGATATTGCTCTTCAGTGGCAGAAATCTCTTACCTTAATTCATCAATTTGTGTTCTAGCTATGTAGGTGATGAGAAGTGATTTGTCAGACACATTTATGACTTCTCATTGGGAACTACATCACAAATAGCATCAACTTCCCACACAGAAATAAAAAAAATAAATGAAAATGTGAGGCAAAAAATCAAGAAAAAAAGAAATTGAATGGTTCACATGCCCTAGCATTGTTTCCTTCATTAATAAAGTAACAGAATATGAAAATTAAATTACAGCTCCCTGTAATAAATGAAAGGAGGAATTAAGAATTATAGAAATATTAATTTTTGACCTCGTATTTGATCTCAAAACAGAAAATCACAACATTAAGGAAACAACTGGAGTGAGTTACTGTCTGCAAATTAAAGTAATGAAGAAAATAAGACCAGATGCTTCACAACAAATAAATAAATAAATACACAACTCTTCGCCACAGACATCATTTGCTCCTACCTAGCAAAGCAACACTGACGACACCTTTAACAAATATTATGGGCACTTCAGCGCTAAGACTCTGTTCAACACTATGCAAAGGAGAAACAGTCCACCTGTAAGATGTGATAGGAGAGAAAGCATTTATTGTACTAATTCTGTGAAGAAGTAAAAGCAAATTAAACTGACCTATTCTTATGCTTTTTCATTTTCCTTTCTCCATCCCAGTCACATTCTCATTGCCAGATAATCGGAGGCAATTTTCTGAAAGTAAAAGATGTGTGTGAAACAGTTTGCTCTGGTAGTCTGGGAAAGGTGAGAAACTGAAGTAAGCAGAAGACAGTTTATTTGAACTCAAAAGAGAGCTTTAGCCTGCTGGCAACAAGAGAGTATAGCAATGCATTTGTTTAGTCCTGTAATTTCACTATATCCACTGTACCTCATTAAGAAGCAGTATTTATAAACAATTTTCCATTTGCTGAAAACTAATAGAAAATATGCCACAAAAAGCTCCCAGAGTATCGGTTTCTTATTTAAAAGAGAGAGAAAAAAAATAACAGCAGTCCTCTCAAAAGGAAGGACTTGTGTGTCAACAGATTATGTCAGCAAGGAAAGAGAGATTTGCCCCATAACTCTAGTTATATTGAGGGATGTGGAAGCCAGCCTTGTGCTGAAAGAGAGAGAAGTGCAATGTATAAATAAAATGTGGGCATTATAGACTCAAAACAATATGCAACATCCACATGTAGTGTATAGAATTTCAGAGGGATTCCAGAAGGAATTGTATATAAAGAAAAAGGTATTTTGCCAGTATGCTAAGATTTGAATAAAAGAAAAACATTTATTTTATACTGTTAAATGGAAAAAGAGCTTACTGGAATGAGCAGCCCTAGAACCTGGAAAAAGTTCTTAATGTGTTTAAGTGGTCAGAAGACCACAATGTAAATATGCTCTCTAGATGGGAAAGAAGATATTTTAAAATAATTCCCTTACACTAGATTTGGTTACATTAAAAACTTCATGTCCTCATTAATGAAAACAAATTCTGACCAAAGCTTGTGCTTGATATCCAAGACTGGTGTCATTTGGAACAGTCAGGCATTCTACTGAATAACTCTAAATTAAAAGATGATTCTGATCTTATTGAAACAACCACAAATTAAATATCTTCATCGATTTTAGAAACATATCTCACTAGATAAAATCATCTACATCAAAACCCACAGTACATTAGCTCTGACACTGTGAAGATGAACATCAGCACAGTGAGAGTGATCACAAGTGACAGTCCTCAGGGAACAATACTGTTTCAGATTTTCATTAATAACCTGTGTGATAAGGTAGAATGCTTCCTTTGTAATTTTACTGCCAACAAGAAGATGGGGAAACGTTTTATACACTGAGATATCAACCAATAACAAAGTTCAAAAAAGAATGAATAATTCTCCATCTGAAGCAGAATAATCCTAGGTATCAGTAAGGACTGGGGACTAACTCTGGGGAGATATTCTATAGAAAAAGATCTAGAGGCTGTTCAAACAAGCTGAATGGCAGCTGTGAAAATCAGGGCTGTAATATGACAAGAACTGTCAACAGAACTAGAGAAGAGCTTTCCCATCACTGTTAAATTGCCTTCTCAAGTTGCAAGAGTGTAGGTATTGTTACACAGGCAGCAAGTAGAGCATGTAAGTCAGCATGTCAGAGAGATCTCAGTTGTTGTGGTGGAATCACAGAATGGCCCAGGTTGGAAAGGACCTCAAAGATCATCTAGTTTCAACCCCACTGCCATGGGCAGAGTCACCAGCCACTAGACCAGGCTGTCCAGAACCACGTCAAGCCATGCCCCAGGGATGGGGCATTCACAACCTCTCTGGGCAACCTGTTCCATTGAGACACCACCCTCCAAGTGAAAAACTTCCTCCTAACATATAACCTAAATCTCTCCTGTCTTAGTTTAAAACCATTCCCCCTTGTCCTATCACTATCAACCTGTGTAAACAGTCACTCTTCCTCCAGTTTATACACACCCTTCAAGTACTGGAAGGCCACACTGAGGTGTCCCTGGAGCATTCTCTTCTCCAAGCTAAACAAGCCCAATTCCCTCAACCTTTCCTCGTAAGAGAGGTGCACCAGCCCTCTGATCATTTTAGTGGCCCTCCTCTAGACCTGTTCCAAGAGCTCTGTGGCTTTCTTGTGCTGGGGGCCCCAGACTTGGATGCATTACTCCAGATGAGGCCACAAAAGAACTGTGTAGAAAGGGACGATCACCTTCCTCTCCCTGCTGGCCACCCCTTTTTAAACGCATTCCAGGATATAGTTGGCCCTTTGGGCTGCCAGCACTCACTGCTGACTCATGCCCAGCTTCTTGTCCATTAGGACACTCAAGAGTGGGGGGTCCAAATCAGTATGGATGGCAGATTTAGAGAAGTAAATAGAAATTATGGACAAGGAAAACAAACACAAAGAAGTGGTCTTGTTGAGAATGTGGTGATATGAAGAAAGTAACTAAGATGACAGGACTTCTATTGAATAAAATTCACAGGAAGAATCATGAGACCACTCAGGCTGACATCTACATGGACTGAGGCACAAAAGATAGAAAAAAATGAAGAAGTGGGCATCGGAAAGGTGTTTCAGAAAAAAAAAGGGGTGTCAGCAGTGTGAGAAGAGGTACATTTCTTTAATTTCTGAGGTGAAGAAGGGAGAAGAGGCAGAAGTACAGAAGACGAGGAAGTTACAGACTACAGAAATACATAAAGTGGATATTTTTTAAAATAGATTTGCCATCTGAAAGTCTCCCAAATCACTTAAGCCACTCCATTTAATTTATTCTTCCTTAGTATAGCAATACTGAGATAAATAAGGGAAGAACTTCAGCTCTGTATTGACACGATAGTAGTAAGTGAGTTGTGGGGATGTGTAGAAAAGTAGCCATGTAGACATGAGTTGTTTTCCTTCATTAATGACATAATATCTGTCAGTGTAATTCTTGCTACCAGAAAACATCCCAGATTATGACTAAAAATAAATACTTGACTAAGGAACCTTTGGCCAGTCCACACACTAAATATACATATATATATACTAGTACAATCGAGAGAAAACTCGAGCACTTTAAAAAATTCTGAACCAATTCAGGTCAAAGTACAGAGGCAACTGTGTTTGTTACAGTTAACCAGTTCTGATAATCCAGCAGACTATGGAGAACAGGGCAAACAATGTAACCTTTTATTCCTGCACATGCACTCAACCAGGAGGTTTATAGCAATCACCCATTAAAAAAAAAAAAAAATCCTTTTTTTTTTAGGNATTCCTGCACATGCACTCAACCAGGAGGTTTATAGCAATCACCCATTAAAAAAAAAAAAAAATGCTTTTTATCTTAGGTAAATAGATAAAGCTCTTTCTGTTTTTCTTTATCTTCACTGTGATGTATATAGCGCAAACATTGGCCTAGTGGGATGGGTGTTTCTGCTGAAAATGGGAATTATTCCATTTACGTCAAAGGCACTAACCTCCAAGGTTATGACCAAGTCAGAATCCAGAGTATGTCTTGATATTTGCTAAACGTTACATTTTAAATTTTCTCTCCATTTTTTTGGAGCAATTGCTGCCCCAATTGCTCTTCTGCTCATACATGCATAAAATAGACTGAAATCAAAGGCTGTACTAAAACAACAACAACAACAAACAAACAAACAGACAAAAAATTTCATATACAAATGAGAAAGTCTCCATTTAGCTATTCCTCATCTTTAATTGACTAGATTTCTTCTAATTCTCATAAATACAGTTGCTTCTTTAATTAGCATTCTGATAATGGATCAGACTTCGACTGACAATGGCAACTGTTCAATGATTTACGGTACGGAGCGTATAAAAGGTTTTCTCAGCTTCAAAAAATACTTCTGGGAAATGAGAAAGCACAGAGATAGCAGGGATCACACTCCTGTTTTGCAACACTTTTTTTGAATCATATTTGCTATACCCTAACTTCTTTTCAAGATCTCCAAAACTTAGCAACAATTTCTCAAACACCAGATGTTGGACTTGCAGCCTATGCACCATTAGTTGATCCACCCATGTGCAAAGTGTCTCCACACAGCATCATCAGCAGAACTGCAGTTGGTGTTATGCACTGCAAATATTGTCCACACACAGAGAACATGCATGGGGTCCAGAAAGACCTCCACATCTCTGTAACAGTATTTTAAGTAGCAATGATGGTCAGTTGCCTTGAATTAGCAGAATGTATTTTCAGTCTACATAAAACTCAGAACTAGTTTTCTTCAAGTGCTTTCCAAGGTATGTGTTTCATATACAAAGTTTGAAATAAAACCAAGTTTTAGACAAAAAAAAACATTTAAAACCAAAGGTAATTTAACTCAGCATTCCTGTAAGCAGCATAAATAAAAATTTTTTTTTAAGCTGTTTATTTAAAGAAGAACCTGTCTATTCTCTTGGTTAGCTATTATTATTGAAGGAGATACCCAGTTGAGAGATGATGGAGTAGGAAGAAATGTGTATTTTCACGTGAAGTTGCAATGTATTGACTAGAAAACTCCAAAACTTAATTTTTCATAGTTTTCCTTTGTAACACATATCAAAGTACCACCATAAAAAATAATACCTCTGCTGAGTTATTTATCTACTTCAATATTATTTACCCAGTTAAAGAAAATGCATTTCATTTTCTGCATGTGAATTCTTCTCAGGCAAGAGTTATTTAAGTCATTTTTTCTACTTTTCAAATTAGTCTCTTCACTGTACTGTCACCTTTCAGTAAATGGATCATGTACTTATTCATTTTCCCTTTCCCACTTAATTTTCACTGTTTCCAGCATAGTCAGAAAAGGAGCTAACCCCTTATAATTTTCACTCTTAATTTTTTTCCTGTCCTTATTTTAACTCATTGTCATTTCTTCAAAAATACTGGCTGCAAGATGTGAGCATACATATAACAAATTTATATTTTATTGCTTTTGTGACTCTCCTTCACTCATTCCTATTTCCAAAGTGTTCTTAAGATGTTAATTCTCCCATTCCTGTTCTGTTTATCAGTAGATAAATAAATAACCTGATTTCATTGAATGATTCCTGGTTTTAGCCCTGAGACAGTAGAGAGAAGGAGATATGAGGTACAATAATGCTGCAGACCTAGTTTTACATGTGGGGATGTTTGGGACAATAAGATGGAGTCCTTGGCATCTATTTTTATAGTTTAACTTAAATTCACTTTAAATCCATGCAGTTACACATGATATACTTCAGCATGAGCAAGACTGAGGACTATTTCAGTCCAAAGAAATTGTTAGGGGGTGGTTCAAAGCAAAGGAATGTATTTATCTATAGCTGTTAATTAGCATCAATCTACTTACGATAGGAGAGGTTTTTACGCACATTCATTAATTTTTCCTGTCACAGACTTTTTTGAAATAACCTTAAAAAAATACTTCCTTAACTTTTTTTCTCTTTGGATTTATTTAGGTTAAAAAGAGTCTTTTTGGAGTATTTGGATAGGTTATTTTGGGAGTTATAATTCTATATGATATAATGAAAGCAAATTCAGTGTTTATATACAGAATATCTTCAGTGCACACTGGACTGTGTGGCTGGGAAGGACTGTAGGATAGCACTGCACTTGACTGTACTGTATTATAGATGTCTTGAAAGCACTGATTTTATGATCTTTGCACACATGAGCCACTGTGGCATTATTTCACCAACATAGACTTATCTCTGACATGAAACAGCTTTGTGATAGAGTTCTTTTTTCTCCATACCCCATTCTGAGTGCAGTGTAAATTGGTAGCAATTAAAGTAGCTGCTTGCACTTGCTGGTATAAAATTAATTGCATGTTTTCACATGATTTTTTAGTGATGGGGAAAGAAAAGATTGTGCTTCTGGGAGTGACCCCAGGTTGGAGCAAGGAGAAGTGTGAGGAGGAAGGAACATCATAAAGGGATAAAACATTATTTACTGACTCATTACTACACGACTCTTATTCCCCATCCTCTGAGCTGCTTAGGGGCTAGCATGGAAAAGGGGACTGGGAAAAGGCAAGGGAAAAGGTGTTTTAGCATTTGTCTTTGTTTCCCCCTGTCATATTATATATATAATTGGCAGTAAATTAAATTAATTTTCCCCAGGTTGAGTCTGTTTTGACTTAGGCATTAATTGACAAGTAATCTCCTTGTATTTTGACCTGCAGGCTCTTCCATCCTATTTTCTCTCTCTCTCCTGCTGATGAAGGAGAGTGAGAATGTCTTGAAAAGGGTTTGGCTGCCACCACAAAAATCATCCACAATTCATTGTCAATTACGGTGATACAGCAGAAAACAAGTGCTAAGCTTCTGAAGCAGAGAAGTGAACAGTTCCACTGCAGCTGTAATATATGATGTAGGCAGAAAAACAATGGCTGGACAAATGTATTGGCTTCCTGGCCAAGCCTAAACACCAGTCAAGTCCATTATCCAATTTGACAAGGGAGTGAAGCATAATAACTTTTTTGACTTCCAATCCATACAGATATCATGAGTCTCTAGTATGGAGGGCATCAGAAGGAAAATACAGAAAGAAACTCACACTGTTTATTGCCTAGTTGTCCATCAAGTAAAAAAAAAAATCTATTTTGAAATGTGAGTATACCTGTGAAGTCAAAGAACAGCACTTCATTAATATTAATGCTTATATTAATATTCAACATGGTTCTAGTATTATAAGCAAAGAATCATAGAATCAAGAGTAGTGTAGAGTACTGTATGTTCACAGAAACAACCACTACCATTCAGATATCACCTGTGTTAAAGAAAATCATACAGAGAGATCAAATTTAGATTTAAAACTCTGAACAATGACCTTCCACTATCAACTTCCACCATCATCAGGAAACTGAAAGTTTTCCTACATTTATCAATAGAGAAATTTGCCTTATTCTTAGGATGAACTTGTAAAAAATCAGCTTTCATACAAAGTGGGTCTTGGAATGTTTTCTGAAGTAGACTGGCAAGCTATAAGATTTGCTTTCTACTTGCCAGTGGCAGTGTAGAATATTTGGTTTGCATCTCAATATTCTCTCTGATTAAAAAAAGATGAGCAAGCTTACTTAAGCTCAACATCACGAGACTTTTCTCCCCAGACTTAATTGATCTGTAGCTCTCTCCTGAATTCTGTAGCGTTCCAATTCCTTCAACAAGCCTGGACATCCAAACTAGACTAGCACCATCCTACTAATGTAGTGTTTCTACAAAAGAACGTAGTGCCACCAAAGGTATTTCTATTATGTTTTTAATATGACAAAAAATTGTACCAGCTATATCTGACCCATGTAGTACCTTATCTAAATATAAATCTTGGACTTCCTGGAGAAAGTCTCCAATATCTTTACTCAAACAGAGTACTCGATTCTCAGATATTGTATTTGCCTGCATTCATTCTTACTGTATAGAATTATTCACTTAAAACATTAAAGTGAGAGAAATGTCTCACATCTGAGTTTGTAATGAGGTGGGGGGAAAATCAGAAAAGTAAAGGCACTTTTCTTATTTTATTTGTTTATTTATTTATTTTTTGCTGATATGCATGAGCATCTGCTACTATTCTGCAGTGAATCATAATTTAACAGCATAATTCTACTGCGTATAGCATAACTTAATTTATCCACAAGATGTTACAGGATGTGTGATTCCCTTTCACGATACCAGAGCTATTTTTATTATATAGAAATGCCTCTTTGCCTCAACTTCTACATATTCTTTTCACAAATGAGCAGAGCTTAGAATGTACAAAAGCAAGAACAGCACCTTGCAAAGAGAGATGAAGGAAGGAGGACTCCCATCTTGCTTGCAGGCTACACCAGGTGTAGAGATAATGCTGGGACTTTACTCCAACGTTACCGCTGTATCTGCAGGGAACATGTGAGTCACTCTCACAGAACCCACAACCAACTGCCATAAATACTGTCATGCCTGTAGTTTGGAAAAGAACTGGGCCCTCTTGAATATGATAGTTTATATAGAATCCTGGGAACACTTACAAAGTAATATTTTTATTTGTCTTAATAAATCACCCACTAACACCCTATTTTTTTTATTTTATTTTTGCAAGTGCAGAAAAAGCTTTTAAGCAGAGCTTGTGCTTCCTTTTATGTTTCTGATAAGCATCTATTTATCTTTTCCGCACACAAATGAACTCAACTGAAAGCCACTTAAATGAAAGATGTTTCAGGCTTAGGTTCAAGAAGTACAGCTACTGAAGGAGCTGGATTTCCCTTATTTTCTTTTTACTCCTGTTGGCTTACAGAACATAAAACTCATGTTACAACAAATAGCCAAATCCTAATTCCATCAAAGAAAAGCCAAGCTTGTACTAACAGGAAACACTGACTTTCACCTCAGACAATTTTGATTTTTACAACTATTTTATTATTTACTATGCTACTGCAGAGAGCACTCTGGCTCTAAATGCAGGTACTATTTGAATTTATTCAGATAACAAATACCACTAAAGGAAATGTATTGTTACTCTGATGTAAATGTATGTTTACAGCACAACAAACACTAATTGAACCAGTACAACTATTTGCGCTTAACTTCTGTTTCAGTCACAAACTGATTTTAATCTAAATTATAAGAATATGCTTCCTTCACAATAAGAAGACGAGACCTGTCTTGCTTATGTGGATACAATCTGTCAGTCTCAGTGTTTTTGAATGAAATTGACATTGAATATGCTTACATAAGCAATGCAGCAACTACATTTGCAACAAAATAGCCCAAACTACATTCAAAAAGAAATTGGTGTCTCTGTAGGTGTTTAGAAACATGGCAACTCTCCTACACAACACAGTCCATTCTAATCCAAAGACCCACTGGATTTTCACAAATAAATTACTACATACATTATTTACACATATTATTTATAATTTTAGTCAGTTTTTAGAGTGATAGAATATTTTTGCTAGTTTTTGAGGTTTGCAGCAAGAACAAATCTAAAGAAATGAAAATATCCATCAGATTTATTTTTTTTAGACTTCCCAGTCAGAAAAACTCATGGCCCAGGTATATACTGACTTCTATGTTGCCAGAAAGAAAGACAGGAAAAAAAAAGTAGTCACACTATAATTAATTAATTTCCTTGTATAATAGATAATTAGTAAGAAAAACGTATCATCTTTACCCTCTAAAGCCAAGTATTCGATATCTAGTTCTTGACTTGCTTGCATGGTTTTAATTAATTACGTGTTTGGCTTGGAAGACTCTTGTCCCAAATGTCAACTTTTCCCTTTTCCATTAGCAGAGTTTTAATGCACTAGTGATACTGCCAAGAAAGTTTGACAAAAATGATTATAAAGTAACCTGAAATGGCCCAGTTTGTTAGACTTCTGGATGTGAAGTGTTCTTTTCCACAGGCAACCTCTAACAACATAGACACAGTGTATATGGAAAGATCTGGAAATATCAATTAGAAATACACTAAACAGATCTCAGCATTTCTAATAAAATACCATATTTGTTCCACTGGCAGGAACTACAGCATCTGCTCCAAATTACCTTAATGGCATTCAATCAAAAGAGTGTCCCAAAGTCTGGTGCAAAATAGAATGAGTGACCTAGTACTACGTAGAAATAATATTTATTCTTCTTCCTTAAATTCTTTGTGAATAATTAGTAATCTATAAAAGGGAAGGGAAGTTGAGAATGCTTTCATGTCTTTTTGGTCATCTATGTAATATGGTCATTTCAAAACAAGAAAGCTGAAAAAATCAAACAATTAGTTTACTATCTATGATTTTAACAAGGCTTTTATCTGTTCTCAGCAATGCAGCAAGGAAAAACTATTATTTTTTCTGAAACTATATGCTCTAGACTTGACAAGATTATTCAAGGTCATAGCTTATCAGAAAAAAAAAATAGTGCTTACCATGGACATTCCTCACTATCGCCATCTGAAAAAAAAAAAAAGCAGAGATGAGAAATATTCTCAACCTTAATCCAGAGTGAGAATTTTTTTTGAGAATCATCATTTTCCATTTTCCTCGGGTGATTTTTCCATCTTCTCATTGAAAAGAGGGAAAGAGAGGAAAGAATGGAAGAGAAGAAGGAAGGAAGAAGCTTTACTTCGAAGTTTCACATGGTAAATTTTAAACTGGGAAATTTGGGGTGAGAGAATTGTCTCATGGAAATCACCTTGCTTCATGTCCAATAGTGGCTCTGTGCTGATTTTACTAACTATAGTTTTGACCTATAAATACATCCAATGCATTTTAAGCTTCTATCAAGCACAGTGGGTGCTCCATTTTATATAGCCACATTAGCTTAAATATGTTGTTTATGACACACATAACCTTAAATTGCGAGCATTGACTTTCTCCAAGGGGGAATCCTCTTCCTGTGACAATTTGGTCAGCAGAGTTCTTGAGATTGATCTTGCTGTACAGAGGAGGACATTGTGTCTGGTAAAATTTTATCTGTGAGCTCTCCAAGACTTGGAGCTTATTATTTCTCTTGGTCCAAAATAGTTTGAATCTGGGTCCCTTCCAGAGCTGCTACAAAAAACATCTGTTTAGTAGGGGGGTTGGAAAAGGCTGAGGATATGTTTTCTAGAACAGAGGAGGGTAGAAATTAGTTATGATGAATAGATAACTGATCTTTTGAGATGCTTCTCTCATCGCCAAGATTGCATCACACTGTTAATGCTATTGTCAGGTTTTTAAATCTTGGAAAGAGGATTTTCCAGTTATTCTTAAAATTAAAAGTGCAGTAATTAACCATGGAAAGTTGTGGCTATGAAATAAAAAAATCTTGCCATGTATGTTACCCACAATTTCTGTGAATTCTAATGCATAAAAAAAAAAAAGAAACTTGAAAATTATGAAAATTATTGCTATGCAAACTCAAATATCTAGAAACCTTACTGGAAACGGTACTGAATAGTATAGATTCGTTTTTCTTATCACTTTATCTGTGTAGGTTTTTATTCTGCACTGACATATATGAATGCTGATTTTCTTTGAACTACTGTTAAACAGAATAGTTGCCATAGAAAGTGAAAAATGATTACCAGTACAGAAATATTAAACCTAATATAGAAGACACTCTGTCACAAGAGCTAAAAAGTAGTGAGTAAAAAAAAAACCACGCAAATAAACCAAATTTCTTATTTGAGATTTGGCATCCTAAATTTGTCATCAATATAAAAATGTTTTACAGTAATTTTGTTGAGCATCCCTGCAGATCTCTGTATAATGAGTATTAGACTCAACAATGCAGTTTTCAATAAGCTTCAGGACTCTTATTCCAAATCAAGCAAATTCAGTGAAATAATTATATTAAAAAAATTACTTGCTCTAACATTTTTCAGACTTCTCTTACACAGTGGCACTATAAGTTGGCAGGGAAAATTAAGGAAAGGACGTTGTCAAGAAAGCAGTGGATATATCTCATGGAGAAGAGTAATATGAGATTCAAGGAATGAATTAGTTTATTAATTACAATGGAATATCTCTTTCATTCTACAAACAAGTATTTTAGTCTCATAAAATATCTACACTTCCTTATTTTTCCTATGTCTTTATCATCAGAGGTGGAATTTGATTACGCTTCCAAAGTTACAAAGTGTCCCTTGAGATTCAAGGATGTATTTTCAAACAAGTGACTTAAGTTGTGTCTAGAATAGGACCTCTTTTCTCTTACTGCTGCTACTCTTATCCATTCCCACTGTACTAAAATGAAAACAGTCATAGTTCCTCATGCTCTGGTGTGTGTCCAGACAACGAATGACCAACATATGACCAAAATTAGCATCATTAGGACCAGTGGGTTAAAAACTCTTCCTTTTATGGAAAATGGATTGGGATTGACTATCATCACCTTTAGTTGTATCAAACATTTCTTCAAAAAGTATTATATAAGATCTGACAGAGGAAAATTCTGTTATTCCTTCTTGATTGAAGATCCTCACAACCTGACGTTTGTGAAACAATTGAATCCTATTCACGAGCATGTCTAGACAATTAAAATAAATAAATTAATTACCAAACATGGTCACAGAGTATTAAAACATATTTAACCAGATCAGCTACAGCTATATCTAGGTCTTAATTCTCCTCACTCTACTTTTCTTGAGTTCACCTGGCTGGAAAAATTACATCAACTTCACACTGAGCATGCTGCAAGCCAGATTAACTTTTCCAAAAAATCTTTTCTGCAACTTATTTAGAAAGTCTGGAAACTTATTTAACAGTTGAGAGTAGCAAACTTTTTCTTGCAAGTCATCAAAAAAACTTGCTATTATTCTTCTGCTTGCAATGATGATTTGTATATGCATTCTAGAATATTTGAAGATCTGTGTCCTTCGCCTCTTACAGAGTTAGCAGATGCATGTGTTTTCTAAGTCAGAACTCTCAGGTTTTCAAATTTCAGTATGCATGCCATGGGAATATTCTGCCATGTCCTGTGACTTTTTTTTTTTTTTTTTTTTTGGACAGCTTTAAGAGCTTCTGTCGTATTTATTAGGAAATCATTGAGTAAATCACGATACAAATCAGGAGAAACAGATCTTGCATTTTGTCTCATTGCCTCACTGTGTACTTCCAAATGAAAAATACTTTACTACCACTTGCAGATGCTTTACATTTGGGCACATGGGTGAGTTGGGTTTATTTTGCTGTAGCTCCATCTACCTACAATCTCTTCTGAAGTTAGTGGATCAGTGGTTAGTGGATACTGAGCAGCTATGAAAATTATATCCACAACATTTTGATGTGGAAGCTGGAAAAGCACACAAATTCTCTCAGTTAAAAAATGTATATCATCAATGCTCTTTAATTCAAATTACAAACTGGGGGGGATATGAATTAGATTGAGGGATCTACCTATCTATAGGTAGCATAGAGCATCTACAAAACACTCATTAGCATGGAGGTATTGCAGTGTTATGGAACAGCCAATAAGAGTTTATGCACAAAGTACCTAAGGTGAGAAAAAAGAAAGCATTGTATTATTAAATGTCATCATTTACAGATAAGTTTGCAGTGAAAGATGGGTCTATGAGAGATAAGGGCAATTAACAACTTTAATCAGGGTAAGGATGTATAATATACATCTTTTTGATGCAGAATTTAAATGGAATGATTGATAAGGCCCTTCAGACAAGCTGCTAAGGAAAAATATGGATTTGCTGCCCCTCAGGCTGTTTCATCAGCCCTAACTTGGGCAACCAAAGTGCAATTACATGCTCAGCCAATCCACATTATAATGTTGCCCTGGACCAGCCAGCTAGCACTTTCCCAATGTCAGTGAATGGCTCACTAGATGTGAAGGCTATGTGATGCCTTCTGTGTGAATCTAGAAACAGAGCAGGTTGTTTTTCTTGTAGTTGTGTCCTGTGGCGCACATGCTTACTGTGTGACACTTGCTGTCCGGCCTCCGTTTCTGCACAAATATTCATCGCTGCCTCTGTCACACTTTTTTCTACAAAGGGGATTTGGAGCCATGGAAGCTTTTCTGACTCCACAGAGCCTGAGTACAAGGGTCAAGGAAATCTGAGGTGCATCCAGACTGGCCTCCTCATGTATGTAGAATGCTAAATCCTTTCCAGCTGCCACAGCCAGACTTGCCTGCATTTTGGAATATATGAGTGCCTCACTTCTTCCACATCACTGGTTGCTGTGCATGGCCTCTGCTAAACCCACGATTCAGGTTCTTGAGTGGATTAAGCAGGGCAAAAAAATAGCAGACACATCTCTATTCAAGTGTATAACAGAGGAATAAGTAAAGTTCAGCTCAGACATCTCATGAAGTTGAGCTGTGGTCACAGAAAGAGAGTGCTAGGAAAGCATTCTTCTTATCACTTAAGAGCTCACCCAGAAGTGCAAGACAACCTGAGCTTCCCCCAGCTATCAGAGTTAGACATAAAGACTATTTCCCGCTGTAATGTAATGAATGAGTAATATGTAAAATGCTAGCTTAGAGGAAAAAGGAGTCTGAGAGGGTATAGAGGTGGGGCTGATCCCACAAGGAGTTTAACTTCAAAACAGTATGTGAGTAAGGAAAAAAAATACATTCTTCTCAAACACTAAAAGATTCAAAACTCCATAAAAGCCTTAATCAAGTCGTGCCTACCTCTGTACATACGTACTTTAAAGGAAGTGTAGCACATACCACATCATTTTGATTCTACATTAGAAATCACTCTGAGTAGTGGTGACTGTTTAGGAATGGATGCTGAAGCATATAACTTACATGTTGAAAATACTTTTTTCCCCTGTAGAAATTACAAGAGACCCTGAACACCTCAGCACATGGATAAGGACACAATGAGAAGTGTCTCCATTTCAGAGACACAACATAAAACCTTTCAATAATACTTACATGAAAACCTTCTTCTCTAACTAGAAGCTGGGCAAACAATGCCAGAAATATCCTGCTGATATTTTTTAAGACTGATTTAATTATCTTTATTTATGTTCTTTCTCCTTTTATATTTTGTGAATATGCAAGTGATTGTATTTCACGTTCATGGAAAGTGGATTTCAAAGTCACATTTATAAGTGTTTTCCAAAACCAAATGTAAATGTAATATAAGAAGTTATTAAGACTGGAATTCTCTGCGTAGTCATCTAAGTACCATGTCTGATCAGAACTGTCATGAAACTGAAGCAGCATCATTGCAGTATGTAATACTGTAGTTCATCAGTAGAATAAAATAATTCTAGATTTTTATAGAATATACTTTAATAACAAAAAATTTAGAAAAAAATAGGTCTCATTAAAAAAAAAAAAAAAAAAGATAAATTATTTGAAAACAGTTAATTGTAAGAATTATTCATTAATTTATCTTTCCAAATACGGAATAGACTCTATTAAAACCCAATTACACTTCCCTGGAAAATTTGAAGTTCTAGGATCATTGAGATAAACATCAGCTACAAGGAATCTCTTTTGCATTTATCTGAAATAAAAGCTCACTACAAACACTTGTTTAAGGTAGTTCAATTTTAATAATAAGAAAAGACCTTAAATCTAGACTGACAGCTCAGATTTAGGCAGGGGATTTCTGCAAATCTGAATGCTAATTCAGTGCCATAGTTATTTCTATTTGGCATCAGACCAGGTCTTGTGTCGAATATTTTTGAAATCACAGACAAAACCACAGGCAACTGGATCTCTCCTAGGAAAAAAATTGGATGAGAAACAAAAAGAGTTTAGTATTCTTCCATCCATTAGTCCCTAAAAGAACATTATTTTTATTTCTGCTCTCCTCATTTTCACTGTGCAATGGTTACAGTGCTTAGAAAGTAGAAAAGGAAATATTTGTTTTTACTACGGAGATATAGTATTACCCTAAATACTCAACATATTTTAACTATATTAGAACTATTAATAGACTTTTCAAGTCTAATTTCAAGACAAAATTGAGATGAAGAATTCCTCACTAAACCAGCGAAAAGCATATTCTGGGACAGCTGAGCCTGAAATGTAGCTAAAGAGGAACACATTTGTCATTATTTCACAAAATATTTATAATTATATTATCTTCCATATTACTACACAAAACACTGTTTTTAATTCAAAATTAGGGAAGCAGAGGGATATTATAGTTGTCTGCAGAACTACAGTGGCCTGGGAACATGGATAGGGCTTGACTGTTCATTCTTTCTTGTAATATAAAAAGGTATAGGATAGCAAAGAAAATAAGTAGAATTAGGATTCAAAGAAAGCAAGACATCTGATGCCAGAAACCTGGCCACTGGAACTTCTTGCCAGAGGATGCTGTGGGAGCAACATTTATGAATGTCCAAGGACTGGCTAGACAAATAAATGGAAAAGACATTCTCTGATGTCCACTGAATAGTCAAGAAACACAAATAACTCAGGAAATTCCCTGAACTGAAAATAGCTATAGCCTAGGAGAGGACCATCCTGTACCTTTCTTACTCCCTCCTTGTATAGCTGGAGTCTACATTAGGAGATATACACCTGGCTACCTGTACAGTTAGTCTGATTCAGCTTAGTTTCTCATTGAAGTCTTTGAATAACAGTATGTCTACTAATAATGAGTGGCTTTAGTAACTTTCTTTGCTGTATTTTTTGTATTAACTAGTACAGTGGTTTAAAACACTTGATTTTAAGGTATTCATTTGGCTGTGAAATGATTTTTTAAAATTTGTCATGATCTGCAGAAACAACCTCCAGAAACTCACATTTCTATAGCCTAGAATATGTGTCATAAAGTCTTGGAAAAGAGCTGACCATTTCTTGTCTCTTCAAGTTATTCTCAACCCTTTGAATGAATGCATACATTATAGAGTATTAATCCTACCTTTTCAGTTCTGTATGATGAGCTTCTTACCAAATCAATATGCAAATCTAAACAATCTAGTTTAGTTCTGCAAGTATTCGAAACTGTATTGTAGTCTTTGAGCTTGTATTCTTACTTCCGTCTTACTTCTTGCACCTTCAAATAATAAATTGAGGTGTATAATATCCACTGGAAATACATACGTAAATGTAAACATGATTTGACAACGACAGCAAATTGATAAGACTTTTAGAAGTGCCCAAAAGCAGGATCTGGACAGTATTGAGTGATCTGAATCCCAAAACACAATCCTAAAAATCTGTAGCTCAGGTAGGAATTCAGCTTAACTACCCCCTAACACAAGTTATGCAGATGCATAAAATTGATAGCTACCCTTCCCTTTGTAAAGGGAATACTTATCCCTTACCCACCCTCAGATCTGTCAAAGTGTGAGCAGCTTAGCCCTTACCTCGTTAAATCATTTTCAAACACAAGGCAGGCTTTTGTGCTAGTGGGGCCTCATATGATATGTAATGACCAAAACATACTAAAAACTAAAACTAAAACTACTAAAATGGACTAATATCTGAAGCCTGCCTAACACAACATGCATTAAAAGCCTTAGATTAAAAAAAAAAACAAAAAACCAAAAAAACAGGACCTGTCTTACATTTGCAGTCTCTGTACCCCATGATCCTTTTCTTCTTTCTAACCTCTTCAGTCCTGCACTACTTTCTAAATAATTTAACTTGAGGAAAAAGCATTATTTTGACAGGGAAAAAATAATGATAATAAAAGACCAAGTTCTTATACAGCTTGCTAGCAATGAGGGTACTAACTTCAGAGCACCTATGGGTGGATGTTCTGGATGCACAGGTCTTGAGCCTTCCCTATGTTTTATTTCCTCCATCTTCTCTTTGAATATCTGGGTCATGAAGACCCTTTCCTCCAACCTCTCTTTCCTCATGACCCAGGCACTCAAAGAGAGGATGGAAGTTGGTAGTAACTCCAGCCTACAAGATCTTCCAACCGTGCGCCCCCAGCAGGTGCCATCACTTCCCTGCAACCCTCAGTGAGATGCTTGTTGGGATTTCATCGTTATCACCACCACCTGAGTTGTTTCAAAGGAGGATGTTTTACATCTCTTCAGGATTCTGTCCAGAACTGAGCTTCTTAACTGGCTTTTAAATTGTGCAGGAGAAGCTGGTAGAACACAGGCCATTTCAAGGAGATTATTCTGTCTGTAAGGTGTCTGCAGCAGGTCCAAGAACTTGGTCCAAGAACTCTACAAACTCAGAATAGAACAGTCAGGAAAATATGCAAGACCAGCTGAGCTGTACTGCATCATTTGAAATTATGGGGCAGAACAGTTAGTGAGGAACTAACACTGAGTTCAGCTGAATCTTAAGGCAAAGAAAGATCCTCTTATTTTGCTCTTGAACTTAGCTTTTATGATTGAGTTGTGCATAAATCAAAATAGTGCTTAATTTATAGGATTTACTTTTGATTTATATCATATTATGTATCCAGCTCTAAAAAGTTTGCAATAGGCTTTTAATCTCACTGAGCATTTTACCTTATTGACTGCAGAGAGAGGGTCAGCCAGAATTTCAAATCTGATACTACAATTACAGGTGCAATTTAGCCACAACCTAATTCCAAATGAGTAACAAGTCAGAGGAGAGAAATCACCGCTATGCAACTACATCCACCACAGAAAGTCTGAACGAAGAAGTAAGGTGCAGCTCTAAACCCTGCCCCAAAGTGCTTTCTGCAGCACTGGCCCTCTAGCAGCTTGAGGTACATCAACTTGTCATACTGTCAGTAAATGCAAGGTGAATTTAACTTAAACTGCAAACCTTAGTCTGTGTTAGCAACATACTGAAACCATATCAATAAGCCCTGGTAAAGAAGCAAGCTTTACTATCTCAACACTATGGGCATATACAATTTAGGTCAGGGTCTGCTTGTATCACACAAACAGGCCATTCAATTTAAGCTGGTTATATTGCAATTTACAGCTGTAGCACCTATTTCACTAAGTCATGTCTTAAGAAATGTACTTTCTCTTAAACACAGGCCACTGTCACAAATCATTTGGCAGCCTCTTCCAATGGTCATTTTTTCTCCTTTGTCCTAGTGGAAATGATGAAGCTTATTTGTTCATATGAGCACACCTTTTCATTGATAACTGCAAATTTTAGCAGAAAATACTGTCTTGTATTTTCAGTAAGTTGTGAGGAGGTATGATGTTAAGCTCAACACATTCCACTTCTGATATTCACCAGTGAACACTTATTAAAAGAATTATCTCAGTTGGAATACGAATGACATAAAAAAGAACTATCTGTTAATTGAATGTCAGGTGTGGTGTTTATTGACTTATTGATAAGTGATATTTCCTGATTTTCTACAAGAAGAATAACTGGGGGTTACTTAGATCTGAGCTTCCAGAGTCGGATTGCCATGGTTTTGTGATTTTTGTTATTGGTATTCCACATCATAACATCAAGTAGTGCATTGGGAGTTAAAAAGTTAATGCTCCAGCTCCACAGATCACTGATAGTTCCAGGTACATCTGTCTAAGAAGAGAAGAACTACATACGCCAGAGGACTTTGCATTGCTTTGCATTTTTACATTTTCTGCTTAGAGGGAAAGAAAAACTATTTGCGTGCCATAAGACACAGGCTCTTTCCTTTTTGGATCAACCTGGCAGCAGGTTATCCCTAGCCATCCTGCCTTCAGCTTTTAGTGTAAGGCCTTTGGTTCTTGCACACTCTCTCTCATTTGATTTGATTTGTTAGCTTCAATTCCAATTATATTGTGTTATTTTGCATTCCGATATCTTATTTTGTAAATTAGCTTTCCTCCCAAGATCATTACCACTGTTTTGTTTTTAAGCCCATCTCCCTTTTTCTTTTTCCCTTTTCCTCTTCCCTGGGGCATGGGTGCATGTGTCCCCCTCCCCAGTTGTCACAGAACCGAGACAACCAGCCCGTAAACCACTGACACGGATATAAAATTACTGAAATGTACTTAGGATGAAATACTTTCTAAGGCAAATGTAATCTATTTTTTTAATCCATTCCAGGTTTCTATGACTCAATACATCATCTTTAATATCCCTGCACAAACAATATCTTAGTGTTGTACAAATACTCTGGAAATATCAGTATAATATTTCCATTTTACTCCTGCTGAAGTGCCTAACAGTAAGGGTTATGCTAAAATATCATCAAGACCGTATCTTTGGGAGGGTAAAGTAGTATATGAGCTGACATCTATGTCAAAGCCAAAAGAAATATTTCCATTTAAAAAAAATAAAAAAAAAAATAAAAAAAGTTATTTTATTCAGTGAACAAAGGAACAGTGGATATAACTGTCTGAGCATGAACAACTGAAGACAAATTACATCAAAGTGATAGAGCTGGGGAGGGGAAAGATGCATAAAAACATTTCTTTTTGCTGTTAACTTTTCTCCTGTCTGCACTGACAGGGTTGAGATGTGAGTCTTGTAGAAAGGGAGCTGTACATTCCTAGGAAGGGAAATAGAATATTTTTTCCTGCCAAAAATGCTTTCCACATGTACCAGGAAAATACCACCTTAGACCCTGTGAGACTGTAAGTCTCACAGAAGAAAAGCATAGCATTACTTCTGCTTACTCTAACTGATCACCAGATTACACACGAGTCAGATGCCCTGTTTGCATAAACCAGAGAAAGTCATCGAAGCTGTAGTGATTTACACAAGCATATTTTTTAACCCAGTGATATTTCAACTATATAACCGTGGTTTAAAATAGAGTATAATCTGTGGCAGACCCCAAAAAGAAAGAGGAGGCAAAGTAATACAATGAATCAGAGTAAACTGAAATACTTGTAACCACATAATAACAGTAGCCAAAAGTAACACTTCATTATTGCAGCTTGGGGTTGCCGTTATTAAGTTTGTTCTTTTTCCCATTTCTTTTATAACTATCAACGATTTAACAATAAGATCCTGTGGGAGAGTCAGGCTTGCAGAGAACACCAGATTTCCCCCACCCCTCCTGACATAAACACAATGTATTTTGCTACAAAAACTCCAGCTGCAAAATTTAATCTGAAGAAGGTAGAGCTGGGACCTCAGAATTTTCTTCTTTTTGTGTCTCTGTCAATACAAATCCAAAACAAGACAAATGTTAGATGCTTTGAAACACCTACAGCTGTGTGTAATTAGTCTATTTTGTTTTGATATGTTCTCAGCTTTGCACTCTCTTTGGTTTCAGCCTCTTGACATTCAAGTAATGCAATGTTCAGTTGAGAGCAATATGAGTTTCACTGAGAAATCTGGTAAAACTACACATTTGAAATTACCTGGGTATCAGTACAAGGATCAGGCGAGAAGCTTACTGGATAATATTAGGAGATTTTACCAGCTGGAAAGCAAAAGTTGTAAGTTTCTTTCAAGTCATGATGTCTGTTTGTGACATTATCGTACATTTAACACATGAATATGATCATTAAACCATTAAAAACAGAGTTCAACTAAAATGAGCCTGGTTCACATAAGAAACCAGAGAAGGGGATCTGATTAATATTTATGAATATATAAAGGGATCTGGGAGGGAAATGAATGGGATCAGGCCCTTCTCAGTGATGCATAGCAATACATTCGGGAGCACTGACCTAAAATTTGAACAATAGAAAGTTTCATACAAACATGCAGAAAGGTGACAGAGCACTGGAACAGGTTGCCCAGAGATGTTGTGAAGACTTCTTCTATGAAGATATTCAAGATGAGTCTGGACACCTACCTGTGTGACCTATTGAAGGATAGCTGGTGGCTTGGACTCAATGATCTTTTGAGATCCCTTCCAAGCCCAGCTATTCTGTGATTCTGTGATATTCAGTAAAATATTCAATTAGTCTGGGGTAGCACTTTTCTGATACACTGAACCTGTATAAAAACTCATACTGCAATTGAATAATATTATACTGTGAGTGTCTGAGTTCATGAAGGACAAATGGTACAGGACATGCTGTGCTAAGCAAGAAATTGTGTCAGGCCAAGACCCTGCAAGTAGAACTATGGAAGGTGAAGGTAAAGAAGGAATGGTCTGATATTAAAAAAAAAAAAAAAAAATCAGAGCAAGTCAATAAAGTAAATGGTGTCAAAATGACATACCTAAGCTCTGAATAAGTCCTCTAATGTGGAACTGCTGAGCTACTAACCATAGCGTTATACTACTGTGACAACAACTCTTAAAACTAAATTCAGGTGTGATCTTGGGAATGATAAGTCAGCCTGACAGCTCAGCTAGCTAAACAGGTGAGAAACAAGCAATAGAAATTGTGGATAAATGTGACATATTTGAGCTCAGCGTTGTTTGGAGATAAATAATGTCTAACATGACACCTTTGAAGAAGCCAAAAACATAATTCTATTTGTAAAACCACTTTCTCTGAGAACCCCCATGAAACTATTAAAGAAATGCAAAGCACTACAAAATGTGCAGCGATGCTGAGGATTTGAATGATAGATGGCAGATGAAATTCATTGTTGATATATGCAGTCATGAGCAAGGGGGGAAAGCCTTTCAGGTTACATACATGATGGCAGGCTCTTATTTAACAGCTGTTAATCAGTGAAAGAGTCTTTGAGACACTCTGTGTAGCTCTGTGAACATGTCAAAGAAGCAGCGATCAGAAAGATAAAAAGAGGAGCAGGATTCTGGGGAAGGAAAGGAGAACAAAGCAGAGGAGACCAGTATTTCACTCTATATATCCATGGTCTGGCCACTGTGTGAGTACAGTTACAATCATCTACTTTCAAAAGGAGTCTAATATAAACAGAACAGTGACAAAAATGATCAGAGGAAAAAAGCAGTTTCTGTATAAAGAAATGTAACAGATCAGGACTCAGACTGGAAATGCAACAATCAGGGCGTAAAGGAAATATGATGGTAGATAAAGCTGTGAAAGGGGTGACTAGGGAATGGTGATTCATTATTCCTCACGATCACGTCTGGCCCAGTGACTGACATTATTGTGCAGCAAGAGAAAGGAGGAACAAAAGAAACGGGAAGAATACCAGGGGGAAGATTACTCAGTCTTGACTCAGGTTTTATTCTCTTTCCTTGCTAGACCCAGGACTCCGGGTTAGAACTATCTTCAGTGTGATCCAGACAGGCAATTCTTATGTCCTTATTGTTGCTTTGCCTGAACAGTTCAGACAAGTAACTGGACGTGACAGCAAAGAACAGGTAGGTTTGCATTCAGAAAAGATTGGAAATGAACAGGTTAAATTTAATTGCAGCCTTTCATATTTAAATAAAACCCTGTCCCCGTAGCAGGATTTTATATTCAACAGTACATTTTATTACTTGGTGTTTTTTTTTTCCTATATTGTGCAACTGGATGTAATTTTCACCCTCAGTGCATTTCTAATGTATTTTTTTCTGATATTATTGTGTATTTGATTAACAGTGCTTTATCATCTGTCTTGAAAATTGTGTCAAGATCATTAATACACTGAAATGGAAAACTACAAATGGATTGTCTTGTTCCTTCTGTGCTGGAAATGAAATATCCCTTGCACCATATAATCACTTTGACCAAATAAATTTGCTGCATTTTATATTCTCACAGTATTACTACTGTAATCTTGAATTCTATTAGTTCAGTTAATTTAATATATTCTTTAAACTGTAAATTATAGTCATATTTTGCATTTATATCACATTGCTCTCTGCAAAAGTACCTTCCTAGCATGAACTAAAACTATTCCTTTCACTTAACAAAATCACTTTTGGTTTATGTATCTTATGAAGAGTTAATGTTTCAAGTGAACATTTCCAGTGATAAGGCAAAAAAGCACTTGTGTATATCATTACATGGTTTACAATACCTCCAGCTGAAAACATTGGCTTAAATCAGCAAGACATCCATTCTCAAGAAGTTTATAAGAGCAATAGGAACTCATTTGCTACATTACACTCAACCATACAGCTAGAGCTAGGCTGCAGGATCCTACTAACTTCTTTGAAACTCAGAAAATTACTCCCTTCATATTAGAATATGCTTTCATATACAACCAGAAGCAAATAAAGTGATTAAGAAGTATCCCTTGGACTAGCAGTCATTGGGAAACATATTTAAGCATAAGCTCAATTTTAATCATGCAAGTAATTGCATTTGTATAAAAGACAATGCTTATGTTTAATATTAGATGCATGCTTACATGCTCCAATAGTTCAAAAAGGTAACAGCTCAGTGGGACCATGCACGAACTTGAATAAAAAGGTTTGGACTCAAGGCAGCAATTAAATTAATTGATGAATGAAAACCTAAACTTTAAAGTTTTACCCCCAAACCATATCATGCATTCCAGCTAGCAAATCAGAAGAGTGATGGAAACATGGCCAGCATTACGTTCATAAGCATGTGAGAGGTGCTGCTATATTTTAATCCCTTCAAGTAGCCATACCATCTGACTCATGATTTTGCCTTGAATATAGCAGCAGAAATACTAATGCAACTGAAAACAGCAAGTGGAAAATATTTTCCACATTTTGAAATGAGGTAGGATAAAGCAGTCTGTATTTCTCTTCTGTAAATACCTCAGCAGGACTCCTCCTGTAGGACAGTATAATCTGGCCACATAGTTCATTTTGACTGCCATCTTTTAATTAAATGCTATTAATAGTGGCCAAAGCAAGTGACAGTAGAATTTATTCATTACAAAGCAAAGTCATAACTGGAGATGTTGTGCCTCATAGCATGTATTACATGAGCTAAGATTTTCTTTTTTGTTTCCTTCTGTTGTTTTCAGTATTAAAGAACAAGAAAATCCAATAATGTGTTCTTTCATCTTAACACCTTCACTGTAGGAAAAGGGCAGTTTTTGAGTAACTTTTCCCATTCAGCTTACCTCAGAAAAGGAAAAAGATTTTGAATCAGTGAGGTTATAAATGCAAATGTAATCCATTCTTAATGGCACATGAATTCGATTCACCACGATCCCCTGCCAGCAATTTTCTGCTGTACCCTTGGAAAAAAAAGTAATTAAAACAACAAGTTGAAGCTTGTTTTGTAATCCTCTCCTGAAAGCTGTATTTGTACATCGGAATCAGCACTTGATTAAAAACTTACCTGTCTGAATGTGTAGAGCTGTTGGAACAGAACCTGCCGCTTAATATTAGGTTTATTAATACCACATGAGACTTTTTTTCCCTTTTTTTTCTCTCATCTTGGTACAAATGTGATTTGTTTTCCAGCAAAGATATCTCTGGGTAAAGTATATCAGTGACATCTGTTATATATGGTTACACTCTGAGAGTTTACAACTAATTTGGATCCAAATTTTCAGAAAATAAAGCTCTCTCCTGGTATACATGAAAATGAGTTCTTTTGACTCAAGAAAGCAACAGAAGCCAAGGATTCGACTTCTTTAGCAGGTGTGGTGGTTGAAGAGTTGCAGTAGTGGAGAGGTCAGTGCACCCAATCTCATGAGGCTGGTTGCCCACACAGCTCACTCTCACTGGTGCTTATGGTTCATATGAAGTGTGGTATCCACCAACACCACCTTCATTCCTGACAAAGGAAATACACCTACAGCCACAGACTAGCATTGAGTGCAAAGGCTTTTTAGATTATAAGCATACTGGAACTCAGATCCTGAAGATAAATTCTTCTTCCACTTCAAGACTTAAGGGCAGGACTCAGAGATTGAGGTGATGGTCTGCTCATTCTGAATCAAGTACCTATGATTGTGTCCTGTGGGCAGATAATACAACATCTCATTCACAGTGTCCAGGCAAAATAAATTGTGGAGGCACCAGGACAGGTCTTGGCTTTGCACTTGATGGTTGTCTACATCTCTGAGTATGTATGATCCTTCCCCATGAGAGTCCTTAACAGGACCTGCCTCCTGACAGTCAATGAGCCATTAACTGAAACTCTCTGAGTGCAGTCACCCAGCCAATTCTTTGTGAAGCTAGTGATCCATCCATTAAATCCATTTTTCTCCAATTTGGCCACCTCCTGCTATGTGGGACAGTGTCAAATGCTTTGCACTAGTCCAGATAGATGACATCAGTTGTTCTTCCTTTATCCAGACACTGTAAATCCATCATAAAAGGCCATCAGGTTTGTCAGACATGACTTGTTCTTGATGAAGCCAAATTGGTTACCACCAATCACCTCGTCTTTATTTTCCATATGCCTTAGTAGGTCCTTCGGAAGGATTTGCTTCATGATCTTGCCAGGCACATAGGTTAGACTGTCTGGCCTGTAGTTTCTGCATCTTCCTTTTTACCCTTCTTGAAAAAGGGGATTATGTTTCCCCTTTACCAGTCAGTGGGACTGAAAATGATCAGTTCCATCACCTCAGTCCTCAAATCATTTTTTCAAGCCTTGATGTGGAAGAAGTATTTAGTATAATTTAGTATATTGTCTGCATTCCTGTATGTTTGCAGTTTAATGTAATTAAGCTCCAGTTCAGCTCTCTGTGCTGATGATTCTGCTAGAAGGGTTTATTCACCTTGCTTGCTTGTTAAACGAAACAAATGCAAAACCAGCAAAAAAAAAAAAAAATTGCTTTAGTAAGCTTTCCTCCAACTCCACTGCCTTGAAAAGTCCTTAAAAGGAGAAGACTACTGCTGGCATAGAAATGATATTCACATTTTTATAGGAAAGAAATACCAGTCCAGGTTGAGAATTGATATATATGACTCAGATTGGCTTTTTTCCACTTTTGCTGGTGCTGTGGTGCCTCCTTCTAGCACCAGCTTCCTTGTCAAAAACTGCCAGATTCTTCTCTATGATCCATTCAGCTTTCTCCTTAGATGGATTAAGGTCTTGATTTCAGTTGTGCTCTGTTTTATTTTACATGGAAGTCATGGTAGGGAAAATAAGTCAGAAATGTCTTACAATAATCTCATAGCTTCTGCTGAAACAAGCAATGCAAATCTGCATCTAAGAAAGTTCATATATTCCAGATCATCATTAAATCTTGTACTGAGAGTCTTTGACAAGTTTTAAAAGCCAACAAATCAGTTTCTTCCCCACCTTTCTTCTACCTTCCCCAGCACCTACTCAGTCTGCACTTACATTCATTTTTCTTCTCCATCCCATGACCTAAACATAGTGTCATTAATACACAAATGTCTCCTTGTCAATTCTACAATAAGCAGTAGCACAGTATTGACAAGAGGGACATGTAATTGATTTAAGACATGGTTTTACAGCTACTCAAATTTGGAATTAGCATTGCCTTCAACAGGAACTCTCAAAAGGGAGTGACTGTAAATTCAGACCCAAAGAAAGCAGTAGCACATAGGCAGCTCACTCACTCAGCCAGCAAGGCTCTCCCTCCTCCCTGTGACCTGGCCTGACCCAACTCAGAAAAACCAAGTGGTGACTGGAAAGTGATTTACTGGTAACAGAGTTTGTCAGCTGTCTCACTGTGCCACCAGGATTGCCATGATGTGCAAGAGTAGAACCAAAAACTGGAAAGAGGCAGCTGGACAAAATAGTCATGGTATAAATTTTCATCCTGACTTCAACAATTACGAAGCATTAGAAATGTAGTTACTGTCCTATTTCTCTCCATCCCCTCCAGTCATATCTCTTGCTTAACTCTTTCCACAGCTGTATATTATAGCTCAGTTAGGAGCAAGCATTGAGATCCTTGAACTGTATAACTAATTAGCAAAAATGCAACAAATCCACCAAGTATTCATACGAAGGGATTTGTCCATGCATTATAAACATATAGTGCTAATTTCAGGGGTTGGACATACAGTACTTAACTTTTGCTATGATTCTATTTTGTTCACATAGTTGATACTGGTAAATGATGTAACTTTTAATTCATACAAATCATTGGCACAGTTAATCTACTTCATTTTTGGTTGACACAACTGACCTCTTTTTTTCCAAGTGGGAATAGAACTCTGTCATCAAACTCAGTTCTGTGCTTCAAACACACCAGTTTAAGGTCTGTTAAGAACATTAAGAACAAACTGGATTTGTTTCAGAAGATTTGGTGCCAAATTTCAGCTCAGAGATTTGCTCACCATCTTCCACAAAATTCAGAAGTTCCAAACTTTTGTACTAATCTGTGTTCACTCCTGTGTTGAAAGCTATAACTCAACTACCAGCAAAGCATACCCTCTCCAGGGTATATAAAGACATCCTCAAATTGTTCAGCCTTCTTTATTTTCTTCTCTTTGCTATCCCCCTTAGGAGTACTAAAATAGGTTAAAGAACACTGTTCAAAAGCAGAAAGTCTTCTGTAAAACCCAGCAATACTGTCTATGTTGGACCACTTAATAAAGAGATTATGATATTTCCAAATTGTTGTAACAATTCCTGCCAGTATGAGTGCTCTTAAGACAACTCATTAGCACCACCCTGTGATAGGGGAGCTTATATTTAGCCAGACTATACATGAAGCCAAGCTACTCAGCTGTGTAACATGAGCATTCAACTGCCAGCAGAAGAAAAAAAGTCTTCCAGAGAAAAAAACCTGTACTTTTCGAACAAGAGAAACATAATAATAATAAGTTAAATGAATTCTGGGGAAATTTAATTTAATTTTCTGTTTATACTTTTTATTATCTTGTTTGTAGTATTGGTAAATATTTTTGTGATCAAATTGCAGCCTATCATATGTTGATTAAATGTAACTCTGTAACAGTCTGACCAGTTACTGGTCATAAGAAATATGACTTCATGATGGGAAAATCTAACTAACTAAATTTGCTTTTGCAACAAGGTAACCCAGTTAGCTGTCCAAAGGAAGCCAGTTGATGTAATCTTTTTGGATTTTAGCAAAGCTTTCAAAACTGCCTTTCACAGTATCTATTATACAAAATCTCCAACATGCAGCTAGACAAATACATAGCACAATGAGTTAATACTTAGCTGTCAGGTTAGGCTCAAAGTGTTATACTAAGTTGAGTTACATCAGTCTGGTAATCAGTCACTAGTCGGTTCTGCTCTATTTTAGGGCATAATCTCTTCAATGCTTTCATCAACAACTTGGATATAGGACTTGAAGGTATACTAAGAAAGTTCAGTTTTAACTACTAAGAAACGGTTGATACTAAATCAGAAGGAGCTGTTGATTTCCTCAAGGGTAAAGGGGTCTTACAAAGAGATCTTGTAGTTGGCTGGCACATCATCAAGCATATGAAATTTAACAAGAGCAAGTACCAGATTCTGTGACAGGGTAATTGTGGATATACATATCGATTCAGCGATGGGAGGCCAGCGAACAGTCCCACAGAAGGAGCTGGGAGGGTTCTGGTCAACGGCAAGCTGAATCTCAGTCAGCAGTGTGCCCTGGCAATCAGGAGGGGAAACCATATCATGAAGTGCACCAGGCCTGGCACTGCTACTGAGTGAGGGGAGGTGCTGTCCTGCTCTGCTCTGTGCAGCCTCACCTTGAACACTGGTTTTGATTTGGGTAGCACTATACAAAAAAGGACTTCAAAGCATCAGGGGGCTCCAAAGAAGGGCTACAAAGATAGTGAGGAGTCTGGAGAGCAAGAGCCTCATGGTGGCTGCAGTTCCTCACAGGGAGTGGAGAGTCAGTGCTGAGCTCTGTTCTCTGTGACAGCGACAGGACATGAGGCAACAGCATGGAGCTGTGTCCGGGGAGCTGGGGTTATGGACAGGTTCTGCACCAGAGGGCAGTGGGAATGGCTCCAAGCTGCCAGGAACATTTGGACAACACTCTCACATGTAATGTTTGAAGTTTGAGTAGAGTTGTAGAGTCATGAGTTGGACTTAATGACCTTTGTGGATCCCTTCAAATTCAGCATATTCGACATTTTTATTTTATTCTATTTTCTTTTTGCCTTAATTGTTCCATTAGCATCTCATAGTCTACAGAGCTTCACAGATTCACCTCTGTTGAGAGTAGAGCAGATTGTTTTGTTAGAGCTTCCTGACAGATGGGCTAAAATCTCTTTTTTAATAAATAAACTACTTCCATTTCAGTCCAGAACTAATTTATTTTGCTCATGAACTAAATTTTATTTTCTGATTAACTGATGATTGCTCGTAGGTTTAGCTTCATTTCACAAACATTCATATCAATATTTTAATGAATGTTCTTCAAAAGCAAAAATATTTTTATTAAACAGTGGTCAAAGTGGAAATTTCCTTAGAAGCTTTTTAACCAACCACAAGTGATGTTCTTATTACACACAGATTTCAACTGCCTCTGCACTCAGCTGGAGCTATTCCATGGACTTCAGGGGGAATTAAACTGGATTATATGAGCCTATTTCTGACGATCACAACAAAACTCCAGGGGATCTTGCATGCTTTTCTTCATTATTATTTTTTTCTCCAAGCTTTTACCACCTTGATTTCTATTTTCAAATCCCATGTACATTCTATCACTGCCAGTGTGCACAGGGTAGCAGCTCACCTGCCGTTAGCTGTTGCTCTCTTCAGTTGTATACTTTTGTACCTAGAAACTAGAATCCAAACATGCTCAGTTTTAGCCACTCTAGCAGAGTTGACTGCTTCCTCTCATTCATGAAGTACCTAAAGTGAGAGGCTCCAGGAGAGTTCTGCACCATCACCTTCCTGCAGTCCAGCAGCACTGTTTTCAGGGCACCTTCCCAGTGACTTCTTTATCCAGTGCCTCCAGGCTTCCCATTAGACACTATCCTGTCTGCCTATCAATTCATCCCAGTCCTGGGAAATGATACCAAACTATTTCATCTGTTTTGTGCAGCTAAAGTAACTCCTTACTACCATTACAGACTGTTGCAGGTGTCTGAAGTGTAGTTCTGTAGGTGATACCATGCATGCTCTCAGATACAAAGCTGTAGTCGTGCACATCTGACACAGAGGCAGTTACCAGCACTTTATTGTAAATGCACATCCCTTCCCTTGTGAGGGTAACAACAAAGAAGCTGACCTGAACCCAGATCCCCAGATTCTACCTGTAACATGTTTTTTTGGAAAAACTGTGATCAGTGCTGACTTCTGCACCGTGTAATACAGCAGAATTTTCATCCCATGCAAATGGGAGTTGTATGTCAACATGTTTTTAACATCCTTCTGCTTCCCATTACATATTAAGAAAGGAGTAAAACAGAAAGAGTTGAACATAGACAACAAGACAGTATACTTCTGTGGTTTAATATGTCTGCTTAGTTGAGGAAAGAATGCAAAATGATACTGTTTTACTGTCACAACTTAATTATTTACACTTATTTAGAAAAGCTAACTGTAATTAAATTATGTCTGTTCTGAAATAAATCTTTTTTTTTCTTAGCAGGCCTTAATTTAATGCTATGTTTTAATTTAAAACTGCTTTAATGTAATAGAAAACAAGCTGAGATGACAAATAAAGTGCTAATGTGCAGATATGATTAATTTGCACATAAATCAGTTAATCTTTTTTAATGGAACTCCTTTAAATAATGCCATTTATTTTATCAGCTGTACTTCTGCATTTTATACTCCTGTTGTTAAGAAACCAGAATTTTCCCAGTGACGCACCACTGCTGGCAGGAAGCACATCCTAAGTGTATTTTGTGACTCATTTCAATCTGCTCTTTAGTGCACTTGCAGTTTGCTCATTAACATCAGCATCGGTGGCTAATGTATACTCAGTAGGAAGTCATTTTTTTTTATGAATCTTTCATGGAGCAATAGAAGTGAAGGCAAGGAAGGATTTCACTGATGACAGTTTCTCACAGCGAGCAATAAAGCAGTGGTGTGCATGGCAGCAGCCACTGAGCTGAGCCACTGAGCACCTCCATTCCCCAACTCTTGCACACATACTTCTCACGTGTGCCTGCCATCAGAGAAAGGGAATGATCTCTAGGCTACAAGAAAAGGGTATCTTTATATGGTGGTCATGGTTAATGTCCCATAATTCAAATTTCCAAGTACGATTGTTGTTGTAAACCTGAATATAGAGCAGATGTGGCTGAGCAATCTTGCTGTATTTTTTTGCTCAATTTTTTCTTGAATTTCCCCTTTTCCACTTCTTTCCAAGGAAGACACATAAAGAGATACTGCTTTTTGTGATGCTAATTTAACATAGACACAACTACATGTTTTTCACCAGGTATTCCATATCTGTTGGGGACAAAATCAAAAAATAATATCAATAATTTCCTCTCAATACACCAAAAAATTTACAAAGTGAAACTGTAGGTTGTACTCAGTAAGGAATTCACATTATGTGGATTAGCTGAACTGGTTACGGTGTTCAGCTGTGTGTGTGTCAGGTTTCTAACACGTACACTCCCTTGTAAAGCCCACTAAAGGCAGCAGTGTTGTCTCTGTGCTGTCTTCAGTTGAAATTGCAGCGATCTGAGGGCAGCAGTCAGAATCTGCTTGTATGAGATGAACTGATGCACAGAACATCAGTACAACAGTTTCTTTACCAAGAAGAATTTCAGAAAGGGCATTACAGTGACATAAATGTATGACTATGGGCTCAGTCTGCTGCAGACCATACAATAAATGTAAATCACATGTAAAACATGCAACAAAGGGCATAAGAGGGAGCCACCTCAGAAGGAGTGGAAGATGTTAAAAGACAAGCTCTGGAAACCCTTGAGGTGTCCTCTGTGCACACCTGGAGTCATAAATAACTGAGTCATAAAAATGCAAGCAATTTCAAGAACGGCAGAGGATTATATTATTTTTAATACGACTTACTTTGTCACACTGGTGACAATAACAAAGTTGGCTTGCTCTTGAAGGTGTGCAGTGAATTTATCAGGCTCTCATAAGATTTTCCTATTATCTAGTTGTTTCTTTAGCTTTACAACAAAACATCACACTGAGGAAAAAGGATTGTATTATATTAGGTAGCAGAATAAAAAATAAATAAATACAAAGTTAGAGGGTGGACCAAGTGCACAAATGGTACATACACAGTTTGCACCCTGAATAGATAACAGTTTGATAAACATATATGCATAGGTCACTCTGAAAGTAATGCCTCCTATTTATTTTTACAGAAGCTACAGCAAATGCAAAAGAACAAAATGACAGTTTGATAGAGCAAATTCTTAGCTACAAAACACTACTTTTCAGCATAGTCACCACCATTAGCTCTGCATTTTTGCTAGTGATGAACCTAGAAGAGCCTGCATGCTGTGCTTGTGAAAATCTGAAGCAGGAGTGGTGACCCACTGTTTCACAGCTATGATAATGGAGTCATTGCTAGGAAAATGTCCACTAATTCCATCATCATCAGCCCAAGCAGACATAAGACAGAAGGTGCAAAATCTGGACTATATGGTGGGTATGGTAAGACAGTCCAGGTTAGTTTGACAGTGTGCTCCATGGTCTTCATGCTGGTATGGGTGCCGGCATTGTTGCGTTACAAGAACAACGTTGTCTTCCCTGGTTGTAAGTTCAAGTCTTTAGTTTAGCATTATGATGTAGTGATCAGAGTTGGTGTTTTGTCCAGATTCCAGGAAATCCAGAAGGATCCCCCCTTTTCTAGTGAACATCACTTTACCTATGGAGGACTGTGTCTTGAACTATTTCTTCAATGAGGAATTCATGCCACCACTCCAAGAACTGCTGATTTTAACTCTGGCTCATAATGGTGACACCATGCCTTGTCAGCAGTAGTGATGTAATCCAGAAAACTGTCACCTTCATCCTCATATTTGTTCAATAGACTCTGACAAACTTGTATATGGTGTTCTTTCTGTTCCTGTGGGAAATAACTTGGTGCAGACTTTGCAATATTACAACACTGTCACAATTTCCAATTCATTGAAGTCAATATTCAGTTCCATATCCAGTTCCCTGGTCATAATTCCGTAATTCATGTGTATAAGCTGATGGAGACACTCTTCATTTCATGGTGTGGCTGCTATGCATGGCTGTCTAGAACATGGCTTGCCTTTAACATCGCTGTTGCCACTTCTATAACATACCACCCACTCATTTTGCTCACATCTACTGTTCAGTTTCTATAAATGTTCAGTAAATGTCAGTAAATGTCAGTGGGTGCACTGTTGCAAGTCAACAAAATGTAATGGAATATTGGCAGGAAGGTTCAGCTTTTACTGTCATACCAGAGATTTCCACCTGACATCAAGGGCCAACATAATGAAAGAGGAGACATTAGTTTCAGAGCAACCCTCATAATATTAGTTCCAAACACCTGCATGGTCACCTGCATATTTTATTTTTATAAAAACAAATGGGATGAAATGTTCACATGTCATTGATAAAGTTGAAATAATCCATATCCTGCTTGATTCATTCTTTATGCGCATACACAAAAGGATACTTTTGACCATCTGTGTAGTGTAAATAAACTGTGGGGAAAAAAAAAAAAGACAGAAAAACAGGACAAGTAGGAACACGAGCTCAAAGAGCATTTAGACAAAGCGGCACCATGACCTGATAATATTTACTATTAAACACTTCAAACTCAAAGAAGAAAATGAAGTAATGGTTAAATCGTTGGGTATTACAGTGAAGTCACATATGGCATCCCAAAAGCTGGAGAGAAAGTAGTGCAATAACTTCTCTTACAGGGAAAAGGAAAGTATAGGGAAATAAATGCAGCCAGTTCAGTGAGGAGCTAGGCAGAAGTTCTCTGAAAGCCCAAAGAGAGTGACGAGGCAAGGAAATGGCCAACATGGATTTATCAAGAACTTGTTGAACCAAACTGATCCTTCCTTGACAGGATAATCTCCCAGGATGCCAGTTAAATAAGCCACATCTCAACAGCAAGTACACCTTCCCATGTGATATATAGCTTGGGCAATGCATACAAAATAAAATCAGTATAAATCCTGTCATAATTGAAGCAAAAGTTGGACAGATGATAAAGGGAGAGAGTGGATGTTTGGTGTCCCCTCTCTAGATATTCGTTTATTATAGGTAGTGCCACCACTCCCCGCCTCCTATCTGACCTCTGTTAACCCCTTTACTCAGCAGTATACAACATCAAATCCCACATGTCCTAAGGACTTCACAAAGTTCAGATCTTAACCTTGTTTTGAAGAAAGAAAGCTAATCCCTGGCATGATGTAGTGATATTCTTGGGCCCCAGACAAACAACCAAACCATGTTTTTATTCCACGTGACAGCTAGCTGCATGCTCATCTCTCCCAGGCTGCATTTCCAGAACAGAGCTCAGGATAAATATTAGATATAAGTAAATATGGATGGTCTGGAAAGGAAGACCTCTCTCTTGATAGAGGGCAGGGTTCACAGCAAGGGCAACATTCTGTAGCTATTGAAAAACAGGAAAAATCTTGGAAAGTGAACAAATGATTTGACAACTAAGACAGCTCTTTTCTCAGCTTCTGAGGGAACTGCTACACTCACACCTAATAGCTGCAACAGATCCATATGCGATAATTGCAGGTAACCTGGTAATCTTTCTCATATGACTCAAACAATCTTCAGCATATTTGATATCCTATTTGTTCCAAAACTATCATCATACTTATCTTGTTTCAGTAGATGATAATCATTAAGAAGAATTTGGAAAATTCTAGGCAATTTTATGCCAGAAATGCCTCAGAATAGTGTGCAGGATTCTTCACTGTACTGGACTCTGATTATCTCATTTTAGCAACTCTATCCACTCCTGAAGAACCATGTACCCTATCAGAGGAAAATTGTAAAGCTTGATGGTGGGATACAGTCACAGTGGTTTAAATACTGAACTTCTCTGTACTGTACTCTTCAAAGGATTCATCTTAAATCCATCTTTGAATGATTATTTTGAATGGTAATTGATTACAAAATGAGTGAATTTGACATTTACTCACCAATTATATATTTTTACTAGTAATGACAATAGAATGACATGTTTGATACTTACTGATATTAAATCGTAAACAGGAACTTCTGAATCTGCTATGGTGAAATGTCATTTCTGGAAGAACTGCCTACCTGATATTTAGAGCAAAATTCCACAGCAGGTGTAGAAAAAAATAGTGTTTTTCTTTTTCCCTCTGGTTTGACACATCTCTTTCGTCATTCATTTCCTTATAAATTAATCACACAATATCATGTTCTCGTGGCATTACCTCGAATCAGGTTTAGTGTGGACAGGTGCTGTTTAAACATTCCCTGCCCACAGAGGACTGTCAACAAGCAGTGGTCCTTCTCTGCTGCATCCCTCTGCTTCTGCAGCTCAAGGCAATTGTACAAATTTTTGATCACACCTACACATAGTATAAAGTTTGATGATTTATACTTATTTTTTAAGTATGGACTAAGAGTGATTAGAGAGTTCTGTGAAGAACAGTCCATTTTTTGGACCTTGTAAATGTCACACTGCCATGAACCATCAAAGAACTTTGATGCTTAGCACTCCTACAGCTAATTCTATTCAGTATCCCTTGCAGCTATGGACAAACAGACATATCTAGATAGCAAATAATCTCATCCTAAAGAAGTTGTCTACAAGGCACTATCATTGTTTAAGACCAATGGGTATTAAGTTCATTCTGCACTTGCACTCCCCTTCCTCAAAAGAATAAGGGAAAGAATATGATGAGTAAAGCTCAAGGGTTGAGACAAGGTCAGGGAGATCACTCACTGGCTACCACCACCAGCAAAATAGGGTCAGCGCAGGGGTGATTAATCTAATTTATTGCCTACTGATAACCAACCAGAAAAATGAGAATGAAATGCAAACTATAAACCCTTCCACTGATAAAACCTTGCCACAGAGGTCCACTACACAGACTGACAAATGCACCCTCAAAATGCCTGGTTAATTCTACCGTCTGTTGAAGTATCCTCTAGTGAAAGAGTCCGCTGCAGAGATGACAGCTCACAATACCCGTTATCACATTACCCATTATTATATTTTCCTGAGCCCACAGATCATTGTGGCAGCCTTCCTTGGCCTGGCTTCTGCCTTCCAGCCTGAGAGCCAGCAGAGTGGAAATGCTCTCCAGCAGACTCAAACCAAACAATTTGTAATATACACTGTCAAGGGGAGCAATACACTACTTTGTTGACTATCCTCTTTGGAATTGAAGTCCTCATTCAGAAAACTCCCATTAATTTAACCTGCATCTTAGTTTCAATTTTCTCTGCTATTTAAGAGCCTTTACCTCACATTTTATCAAGTACATGGAAAAGACGTATTTGTTTAACACAAACAAGATTTAGACCTGTCCACCTTTTGTACAGCTGTTATCTGAAATGGAAAGAAGAAAAATATTTCACAGAAGACCATTTTAACATCCTGAAATACACGAAAGAGAGCAGAAGCCCACACAGATAAGTCCTGAAGAAATCCTGTTAAAACTACAGAACAGATGAAAAAGTTAAGCAAAAAAGAAATGAAAACAACACTGAAGTGAGAAGACAGTAAGAATTCACCCAAAGATTTGAAGCTTCTTTGTAGAATCATAGAATCATAGAATTGCTCATGTTGGAAAAGACCTTCAAGATCATCAAGTTCAACCGCAACTAAACCATACTACCCTAACTCTAACAATCCACCACTAAATCATGTCCCTGAACAACACATAAGAATTCCCTCTCACCCTTTCTATGATCATTACTCTCAAATTCTGGAGAGGTTTTGGCAGGTTAAAGAATCTGCCAAATGATATGGATATGGGATATATATGATAAGAAATATGTGTGAACTGTGCTATCATTTCACTTTGTTAACGGCTTTATCCCAGGATGTGTTATAACATAGATCTGGTAAAGATGGATGTGTTCTACTTCAAGCTCTCATGCTCTCATTTTCCCTACTTAGCACTGATAAGGAGCTCTATTTTTTTCAAATGTGAATTTCACATTTGAAGTTCAATTCTAGCCCTCTAGGTGCATAAAATTAGAGCTGTGATTCTTCTATTTTGCATCTTGCAAAGTCATTGAAAGATTGCCAGCAGTTAAAGAGCACTTTTGCACCAAAAAACCGAAAAGGAAGTACATTGCAGATGGTGTTAGTCATCTATCTGCAAGCCTGATAAGATCAGCTGAGATGTCCCATTGCATGAAGCCGAGACAGATATTGAAATTCCATGACTTGCCGCTTCAGCATGTTAACACCACAGCCTCCCTCTTCCAGCACCTGCAGCACATTACATCCACAGTCATCAAGGACAAAATGGGAATCCATTGCTGGTGTGCTACTCAAATGCATCACAGACACTTACTGTTCAACTTTGATATTTATTATGTTGACTGACGAGGTGGATGAGTTTACAGAAATGATAAATAAAAAGCAAGGTAGACTTGTCTTCTGTGGAATTTTTTCCAGCTTAGTCAAATGGAGCTCTCTGCCTCTTCTTGGCATCTATCAGAAAATTACAAGCCAGGGTAAATTGAGACTCTGTTTTAGCACTTCATTGTGATGCATCATTTAAAAGGTATGACAGTTTTGCAGTTTTCCAGCAATACCAGGAAAATGGGGAAAGGTTATACTTAGGCTTAGTAAACAGGATTTTGGTTCACCATTTCTTTTTGAAAACAAAACAGAAAAGGAAAATAAAAAGGGAATTTTGCACAGTGTTGCAATATAGGAAGTTGTTTAACTTCTACAGATGCCACTGAGGTGGTTCAACCCACGGTTTTTGAGCTTGAGAGGGACAAGTAAAGAAAAAAAGTAATTTATCATTATGTGAGACAGACATGACTGAAGAAAAAAATGTATAAAGAATTAAAGTGCTTAAATACTGAGGACACTTAAGACTTTACAGCAATTACGCTTATTCACACGAGCTCACAGCAATTTGGGAGGCATTAGTAACAGCCAAGCTATCAAAATGCACTTTTAATGGAAAAAAAAACAGAAAGACAAAATTCAAACCTTTTCCATCTCTTGAGAGGGCCTTGGGAACTACTGGAAGATAGTGGAGCAGTCATCTTGCTCAGTCAGCAACACTACCCTACAATATGGCAAGTACACATCCTGCAGGCAAATCTGTCCTCACTGTCATCAGCTAAGTCCCACCTCACAATGAGAAACGCAGTATCACAACTACTGAGTTAAGAGTTCAGGAGACAGGCTCTATTAAGGCTCAGCAAGGCAAGTGGGACAGACTTGGACCGTGCATCTGAGCACAGAGTAGAACAGCCAACCATATCTGGAACCCAGGTTGAAGTTTGCTACCATTTCCATGAGCACCACTGCAGAATGCATAGTCTCACTAACAGGTCTATAGCATATATAAAACTTTTGGAATTCTTGTTTTAAAAAAGAATATTTTAATCCCTCTGTTGAGCAAATGAGGGGTTATACTGCTTATATAACTGAGTATTTCATAATAATTTGGAAAACAGATTTAACAGATGTGAACAGCCTAGTTACATGCTTAAACTTTATCATTAGGCTAAGACATAATCCCGGAGTTCATGGTTCTACTTACTGAAAGATGAGTGTACACTTTCATTCTAATACATACCTCATTATACCAGGAAAACTGGTCAATTCATTGGCTTGTTACTTACAATAATAACGTTATTAATTAGAAGAACAAATATAATAACTTAAGGTCCTTTTTTTCCCACTTCCTGTTGCACTGAATTTCCCATCTAACCCCAAGTTTTTACAGAAAATCTTCCTTCTCTGTTTATCCAGCTTTGCTCCTTGCTCTAGTAAACCAATGTTAAGCTTGATATGCTACTGTCTGCTTTTTACAGCCATGCTGCTCTTCATTACCACTCTTGACCTTAAGAGGTGCTGTGCTCTTACTTCAATGGTTTGCCAAGCCTGTGTCCTTATTCGTTCATTTTCCTTCTTGAGATCTACTTCCATCTTGGAGACTGTGAGAAAAGTGTCATATGTAAGCACCATTAAAGGACTGAATTAATTACTAAAATCTTTATATGTTTTTAAAATATTCTGTACAGAAGGAATTACCTAGAATAATTAAAAATTAATTAAAAAACTGTAGAAGTCTCATCTTCTCACTAAGTGAGAAAGTACACTTCCAAGTTAGATGAGACCTCCACTCAATTTTTCAGACCTGTCTAGACCTACCTGACCATTTGGATACAGCATGAGAATGTCAAGACATATTGTCTATTCTTCTGCAATATAATTTTAATTTGTCTACTCTCTGACCCAAACACTTAACCATTCATCTCTTTAACAGATAACAAAGTCTGTTTTCTTTACTTGTTGTGTTACTAATCAGAATAAAACCTACAGATCTGCTTCTTACTCCAGTCCATAGATTTCCTTCAGAAATCTTTCTTTCAGTAGATGGATTCAGAACGCAACATGTGACTACACCAATTTAGAATGTGATTATTTTGATTTGTTTAAGAAGCAACAAAGTACATTGTGTATTTTTAACATTTCTTATGTGCTAAAACTGTAATTTATAAAGCATAAGATCTGTAATGAACAGATGAGCTCCTATAATTTAATAAGCTTGAGTGTAAACTTTTAAAATGGAAAGCCAGAAGTTAATACATAGTCTTGTTTTCAAAAATATTGACTCTTCACAGTACCTATTGACTTCAGCAGCATTTTCAGGGCACAACAGTCCTCAGATTAAAATGTGTGAGTTAACATCCAATGTTTCTGTATTTTTAGCAAAAAGAATATAAATAAGGAACACTGTAAGTAAAGAAAAAGTATAGGTTCAATTCCTTAGTGACAAACATGAAAGTTGTTTTTTTTTAAATACTGATTTGATCAAACGCAGATGCTGTTCTGGTTATGATGGTCCTCTCCCAAAGCTGAAGTTCCAGTGAGATGAATGATTTTAAATTCTTCATTCAGGCAGTTATCACAGTTACCTTTTGCCAGTTGACCACAGTTCCCAGTTAACTATGATTGACTGAGAACAAATTTTTTCAGTTCTCTGACTCTGCTTTACAACAAATTCGTTGTATTTAGGACTTCTTTGTTGTTCTTTTTTTTTTTTTTTTTACCTTGGGAAATGTGAAGAAGAAATGCAGCCAATCTAAGGGCTTGCCCAGAATGCTTAAAAAAGTTAATGAAGATGAACTGGAAAAATAATAGAGAAGAATGAAAGGATCCCCAAACTGTACTCTAAATAATATAATGCAATGGATTTAAAGGACATTTTGTTACACTAAAATAAGTGTCAATATTATCTATAGAATGAGATGCAAATCTTTTGCTTTTATCAATACTTATCATAGAATCATAGGGGTTGGAAGGGACCTCAAGAGATTGTCAAGTCCAACCCCCCTACCAAAGCAGGTTCCCTACACAAGGTAAACAGTACACCAGTACACCAGGTACTTATCCTTCTTATTTTACTATTAATTTCCTGCACTACAGTTGTGCTAATGAGAAAAATGTTAATACTTTATTAGAACATTTGACAGCTGGTAATTCCAAACATGTAGATGGAATACTTAAAACATACTTGGGGATCTAAGGCCACAAGCAGGATTAGTCACTGGAAGGAACAAGCAGTGGAACCTAGAAACCTTAATCTCTAAGAGTGCCTAAAACTCTACAATGCAGTAATGTTTTAAATATCCCAAACACATTTCTATGTGTTCTGATTAGGCGAGACATGGGTTATCAAACACGATGGTCCCTCCTGTTTTTAAGCAACTGTTCTGAATTCTGTTTTGCTTCTAGATTATCCATTACCAACTTGTAAATCCCCACCTGACCAAAGCAGGCATGCACTAAAATGTGTATCTGTGTCTAGCTCAGATCATGTGGCTTAATCCTCCAATAATTTGTTCAATATAGATTTTCAGCCCTGTCATAATCATGGGGAAATGTAGAAGTGAGGCAGCAATGGAGAATGCACCAAGTCACAAGGTAAGAAAGGTGAGGTTTGTAAGCCAAGACTAAGGAAAGCACCTTTAGGAATCTCTCTCTTTGCATTTTATTCTATCAAAAAATTAGGACAGGATATCATATATCTTCCATTTGGTTCCTTTATGACAGGTATAGATAAGGATAACTGAGAATTATTTTTCAGCTAACACTAACATAATACTTTCTTGGGTATCTGCTTTTCTGGCTAACAGCAATTTCTATTTCCTTTATTTTCAGACCAACATTTTGATAAGCACTGCACTTTTAAAGGTGACTGAAGTGTCCTGAAATAATGGTAGATTTCTGGGGAAATATATTGATAAGTATACTTATGAATTATTAGTGCATGCTGAGCACAGGGAAGCAAAGTAGTAGCATTCACTTGCGTAATGGGTATGAATATTTTACTCAAACCTACAGTACTGGAGACCAGAAAACTTATTAACACCAGTTTCAGTTTTTGTTGGAAAAACTAGAAAGTCTGCTCTACTTCAAATATTTCTGTATTCACTTCCTAGTCTTAATTCATAGTCTTCCTCATTCACTTTTTGTTTTGTTTTTTATAATACATTGAAGTTTAGTAAAAAATATATTAAGACCATAAGAAGCCATGGCAGCCTGAAGTAAAGAAGCATTTTCTGCCATCTCTCAATCCCTCTGCAAAAGTAAACAATTTTGTCACTGTCATCCAAAGTCTTTCTGGTTTATGTTTTAATCAATAATTAATAACAATTCTGGCAATACGAAAGAGAACCTGACATCTGCACTTAAATAATAAGAACAACCCCCAAAACAAGGTACAACACATTTGTCTACCAATTTAGACTTTCCCATCTGAGCCTCGAGCCCTATGCTCTCTTTGTGGTTCTGTGTCTGATGTAAGATGGCCTGTATTTTTCGCCACACTAACTGACCATAGTGATTACCTTATAATAAAGAGATACAGAGCTATGCAGATGTTTCAGTAGACTGGAAGAAGACATTTGTAGCTGCGAGGACCAAAACTTCAAGATTTACAGGATAAATAATTAGAAGCACATAAAAGGTAGATGAAAAAATATTTGTGTATATTAGTCAAATATTTAGGTCTCTGTCCTTTTAATTTATCTTCTCAGGGAATTCACAAATAACATTAATTTTTGATCATCAATTCTTTAAGTATTTATTCCTGATTTCATTAATACCAAGTGTAAGAAATCTAGGTATCTTTAAAAAGCATAGTAGTGTTTTATTTTGTTAGCATGTCACGTGGCTCTAACGCTTTACATATTAAATCATATAAAGTTAACTTTCCTAGGGGAAGCGGTCAAACGCAAACTCATGCAAACTCATGTGAGCTATGCTTTTTTTTTTTTTAAAATCATATTTCCTCCAAATTTAATTAAAAATATATATAAGCTTCTAGTCCAATATGACTTAGTAGACCACTTCATGAAACAGAACTGCAGACAGTTTGTGGGAAGAGCATTCAGATCAAATAATAAAGCAAATGCTTTTAGCTTCTCATTGGATGTTTTCATTTCATTATAAATGGCTTGTCTTTTGAGTAGTAAAGAAATACTGTTTTCCATTCTCTGTAAAGAATTTGGTACAAATTGCTCACAAATGTATTGGTGAGAATGAAATCCATAATGTTTGAACAAGGAATATGTATCATTTAACACACAAAAACCATAACGTTGTACTAACTTGTAATATAAAGAAAATAATTATTCCTACTGAATACGAAAACAATTTATTTCCTTTTTGCAGCAGAGCTTGAATTTTATAGACTGGTAACTTGGAAACCACAGTGATAGTGTGTGGCTGGATTCACTTAATCTAACATGGATAGATTATGTTCATGAAATTCAGCTATTTCTTAAAGGGATTGTCTGCTTAAGTTTGGTTAAATAGGTCAACTTCTTCCTAACTCCGGGAATCCTAAGATCCTGGACAAAATCATCTGTAGAAAAGGCAATGATATAAGCTGGACATCAAGCATAAGTTGTCTGCATCATACCTGTTGGGGCAGAATTACATAGCTCACTCATAAATGTTAAGTAATTCCTACTTGGCAAGCAGCTCAGAAACATTTCTAGCTGAGGGCTGTGTATATTTTGTGATTTGACTACATGATGAAAACAGAGAAAAGCAGATTTACTAAATTCAGATTTTTTATGTTCTAAATAATATAGTAGGCATTGGTCATTGACTGATCATGAATGGTGATCAACACCTGTTGTGGTAAAAGAGGAATTTTAAGAAATAATTCGATGAGACAAAATAAATAAATAAATAAATAAATAAGCACTTTTTATGTTAAGAGATTTTCCCAAGTAAAGGAAACAGACTATCATAGCACACCTGACCATTGTATTTTTGACAACATATGTTGATTGCACATAGGTTTAGAATGAATTCAAATTACATTCCGTGAGACAGAAAACTGGAGCCACAGGTGCCTGTTGACTGACTGAATAACTGAAAATCTGAAGAGCTGAAAAGAGGATGCATTTCAGAAATCCTGGTGCTTTCACAAAGTCCACAATTTGTTACATTCTTCAAGATTTTTTCTTGGTTTTAAGGATTGCTATTCCTCCTGACAAGTTAATCAGAGAAGACAGTAGTTAAATCTACATCTTAGTCAAATCTCCACAACCACAAAAAGCCCTTTGGTTTTACAGCATGTGAAAATGTTACCTGACATTCCTTGAGGGTTCCCAGGTGTTCCTCATGTTTTGTTGATCCTTTAAGCGAATGACTCAAAAAAAATTTCAATCACTCTTCTTATTTATATATTATTCTGCCTAGTGCAGTATTGCCTTCCTTCCTCTGATCTATTGATCTTTGAAAACTTAGCTCTGAGTAATGTTTTGGACACTAGACTAAATCCAATTTTTATTATTTTTTGAAAGAAATGTTAGATTTAAAAAAGAGTTTCTATCATACATTATCTTTGTCCATAAAATGTCAAGTGAAATGAACTTTTAAGTTTATAAACACCCATAAATTTTCTTCTTTCTTTGCTAGCAATCTAGTAAAAGTGGAATACCAGGCAGTACTGTTCCTCAGGTTCATATCTCAGCATCAGCTCAAGCTCTGAGGGTCTTCTGGGTCAGACAGTCCAGGCTGTACACGTAAATCATGCAATTGTCATATACTCCCAGCTATAAGGTCCAGGACACCATATAGGTATTGGTTTTGTTTCAGGTCAAGACCTGTATGAACCCTCTTTCTTTGATGTACTCTGAGTTCCACCAGAAGTAAAGACAGGCACTGAACGGAGACAGCAGAGTACTCTGATAAATTCCTGCAACCAGATACTCTGGAGAGCAACTTTACTAGGCTTGTATTTGTTTCACAAAAGCTTGCAAAAATGTTGGAGATTCAGTTCTACTCCGATCACCACATGAAGTCTGAAATACAAGTATTTCATTTACTCATTTTCAGTTAGGGTCACCATACAGGATCCATTTCAGGCAAAAAAAAAAGCAAAATGAAAGCTTCCAGAGAAAAGTCGAGAAGTCCCTCAGCATGGTTGGTGAATTATTGACTATTTTGTTAAATATTCTGTCTCATTTTCCTTTATGAAAAGCCTGTAAAAACAGTGCATCCTTATCCATGATATCTTGGTAACTGTGATTGTAAGCTCCCATGTTTACCCCATTAACAACCAGTAGCAGAGTACAGTGTTGTTATTTACAGCAAGTATTTCAGTATTTCCAATGGGACATGAAGGAAATCACAAGATCTCACAGGCCTCTGCACCCTTGTGGTTGGGGTTTGTTTGTTTGTTTACTGGAGCTGTAAGAACAAACTGAAGTGTTTTAGAGAGTCCAATAAACTGTGTAAATAGATAAACAGTTCCCCAAGAATATCAGCTTCTGTGGAGATTTGAAAAATAAAAATCTATAGACCAAACTGGGTTGGAAAAAAAACTTAGCAAATAAAAGCAACCAGGTTTTTTCATTTAAAAATCTGAAACATCACTGATTCTTCATGTAGGAAAATGTAGCCAACTTTTATAGAGCAAATGCTCAACTACAAAACATTATTTTTCAACAAAGTCACCACTGTTAGCTGTGCATTTTTGCCAGCGATGAACAAGAGCAATGAACATGCTGCACTCATAAAAACCTGCAAAAGTGGAGGTGACCCAGGATAACTTCAGTCCTATTACAAGCTGTCATGTTCTGCAGCTGAGTTTCCTTAGGTCTCATTTTAGATTTCACCCCCAGAACCAGGAAAGTATAGCTCTTGAATTTATCCCAGAAGTTAGAACACTGTATGGTATGGAAAGAGCACTGCTTTTGCTCAGTATGTTTTTCAGTAATACAAGCAGCAACAGGATGCATCTAACTCTGTTATTATGTCTCTATTTAAAGAGAAGATTTAGGTAACCAGGATTATAGGAATAGAAAAGAGAAGTGGAAGCTCTGAGATAATTCCATAGTAAAGAACAGTGCAAAGTAGAATCTCATGAAAGGTGGGATGGTATTCCTATTTTTGTTTGAGTGATTTCCTGCAAAACTATCTATTGCTAACAGAGAAGGAAATCTCTAGAAATTTGAACTAAATACTTCTTCATCATCCATGTCCACACTAATTCAAGTGAAATATCTAGAGTAACAAAGCTAGACTGAATCTGACTTAATCTGTTTTGTCAGATTAGTAACAGAAATTTTCAAATGTGATTAGGTGAACAGAAAATGAGTGCCTCCCAGAAAATCTGAAGCAAAACAAAAGATCCCTTCTTACTGTTTCTCAACCCTGTTTATGAGAGGAAAAAATATGACAGCTTTGAACCAAAAGCTCCCAGTTTCAAGGTCTGGTAAAGCTCGGTTTAATGAAAGACAAAACCAGTACTTATATTGCTGTTATTTTGAGTATGTATTGCCAAAGGGAGGTTTGCAGTCCCAAGAAAAGTGAGAGGCCATGCCGAATGCCACAGGCTGCAGTTTTCCATCATCTGCTGTTATCTGCTTAAATGGTCTGAGGTTGGAATGGAGGTTTGGGGACACTTTAATGACCCCTCCCAGCACAGGGATATAGTATTATTTATCTAATGAAGGAAGCACTCTGGCTACATCATCTGTAGTTTTAGCAGCTCGGTATATTCTTCTAAAAGAAGTGCTGAGTGGTGTATAGTTCATCTGTTTCTCTTCAGTTCTCAACACAAAGCAAAGCTTGGCAGAAGAGGTAATATTTTTGGAGAAAATCAGCTGCTCTGCTGGGAAGTATTCTCCCTGAAAGCCTGGTCTCCCTTGTACCTGTTCATTTTCCCATTTATAAATCCTAACAGTACTACAACACTGCATTTTAAGCATTTCTGTTGATCCTAAATTTTTAAAAGTGGTTGGAAGAGAGAAAGGTATCAGCTCTTACCAATGAAAAATTCTTCATTTTCAAATGTCCCCTTTTTGTTGTTTCTTTTGAGTATGACTGAAGCATAATCAAAAGTTGTAACCAAATAGATAAGAGCAAAAAGCGTTTCCTCATTTTTTCTTTTCCAAACAGAGGCCACTGATCTGTATGAGGGCTAAAAGCAGGATTAGAAATCATTGAACAAGAATGAAGGAAACAGAAAGGAACAGCCCAGAAGTACCACTTTATTTTTTATCATTTTTCAAGTTTTTAACTGCCTTAGTCCTTTGGGGATATCAGTATAAACTGAAAGAGTTACATTCCTAATGAAAAGACTTTATTAACCCATCTCTCTGTACACATACATGAAGACTTGCTCCTCTCCCTTACACTCACAATTCAGAGCAGAGTGTATGTACATATTAAATAGGTACTGACTGAATGCTGAAACAATGCACTGGTCCTTGAGTGTGGATTGAAACTAAAGCTAATTAGTCACAGATTGAGTGAATTCACAACACAAACTGTTGCTGACAATCCCAACATTCAGATAGAATTAATTATTATAAGAGGTATTTCAACTTTAAAAAGGTAACGATTTGAGGATGAAATAAATAGAATTTTAGGTACTACATTCAGAATCCTCTTGATAAAAATGTAATTTTATCTTTCCTCTTTGGCCAATTAAATACCGACTCCATTAATCTCTTATTGATGGTAAGCATCAATGAGTTTAAAGGAAGATAGTCATAAAACTATAGAATCATAGAGCAATAGAATGGATTGGGTTGGAAAGGGACAAAAAAATCTAGTTCCAACCCCTCTGCTGAGAGTAAGGCTGCTTTCTATTAGATCAGACTGCCTAGGGTCCCATCCAACCTAGCCTTGAAGACAGAACAGTGTGTTGTGCACTCATGCTTGTTCTTTAAAGATTTCTTCTGTACATTACAAGACCACTCTGTGTTTTTGAAGCAGTCTGTTCAACAAATGACATGACACATCTTCCTCTGTTTGACCTTCTAATAAGAGGGAAAAGAGATAGTTTTTGGAAATGAAAGAGACAGCTTACAGACATATTTGGAATCATTTCCTCATTATGACTCTGGAAATAGATAATTATGGAGGAGTGACTATTTTTTTTCAGGCTATTTTAGTTTCCTAAAAAATGTTACTTTGTTTGCTTCTATTCCAGCAGAGTTCTTTTCAAACTTGTTGTGATATACAGAGAGAAAAACTGATAGCTTTGAAAAGAGGATTCATGGGTTTTGTATCAACTGAGATTAGGCTTTTTTGACTTGTTTTTTGAAAACAAACTATGTGGAGAGGTTTAGCACTTTAAGACCCAGGCTCAGGAGACTTCATTTACAAAGGGAAAAGCTTGAAATATAATGTCAGAAATGAACAAAATAAAAGGAAAAATAATTGCTTTGTTTTCAGAAGATAATGCCAGAATTCTTCCCATGCTGCCTCCGTTTCTTAATTTTTGAAATGAATTTTGTCCTGTCATAAGTGACTGTGACATCCACTGGAGTCAAGAGGACATCTGCTGCTTGCACCAGCACTTTACTGATGACTTGTACTTGTTATCATTTGCATTTTTCCCCTGCAGCATATTAAAATAGGAAAAACAGAAAGGAAAAGTTTAGGAGAAAAGAAGAAAGGAAAACCGCATGAATAGTACAAAATTATAAAATTTGTGTAGAAAAATACAGTAAAACTTTTTAGGATTTGAACTGGAGAACTTGAGATAAAATTGTAATTGCCAATGTTGATTAAAAAACGTTTGTACCCAAAATCACTTCAGGCTGAGGTCTACAGATTCTACCTGTGTGACTTCTTAATTACCTCTACTATGTTATCTTTCCATTTGCTAAAACCCATTCCATTTATACTGGACTCCTACAGTGTACAAGGATTTCCTGAACATCAGGATCATTTTTTATTCCCTCTACATGCAAGCCTACACTCTGTTTGGCTGCAGTTCTTTATCACATACTGGGCAAATTAGAAGGTGAAAAAAGGACAAAAAATAAAAAGTGAAACATCATATGCAACGCCATCCTTTACCAGAGGAACATAGGAGTTCAGTTATTTTCATTTTATTTCCATTACCAACTAATTTGCAGTCTGTTTATTCCTTAGAGAAATTCTGAGTACAAACGTTATGCAAATCAAATTTCATTTTGGACATACTTTGTATGTTTGCCAGGAAATGGAAGTAGGGAATTCCTTAACCTTGATCACTTCTTGCCACAGGAATTTCTCATCTGTTTATGGTTTTGAAGCCCATTTGAAAATTCCATTAAAAAAAAAAATACTCCATCAACATTAAAATCTGAGGAGACTTTAAAAAACATAGAAAATTTTAGTGGTACAGTGCATATTCATACTGAAGTCACCACATCATGGGAAGTTATTCTAGGCAGTGGGATTATCTTGCACATCCTGCACATAGGAACAACACAGAACATCAGGTCAGAAGAGAAACATCTATTCTATTTTCCCATGGAAAAAGCTACACCACAAGCTGCTTCTCCATTCAGATGCCATCAAAACGACCAGATCTTGTTCCTGCTTCACCATCCATTCATGATTGCAGTTAATTTCATAATTATGAATCGTGAAAAGAAAAAAAAAAAACCTATGAAAGTACAGAGAAGATGAGGGTAGTTTTCTTGGCCCTATGAATCCTTACCAGTGCGCAGGGTTCACCCAAACATCTTTTCTTCCACCCTTTCAGCCTATGTCTGTCAAAAGTCAAGAACTGCCTCAAAGTGCCTTCAGTTTCCTTACACAGTTAATCTGTAATACATCTCAGGGAGCCAGGATGTTTCCACCGTGAAAAATGAATAAATTAACATGTAAATGAAAAATAAATAATACAAAAAGTAAGTCTACAAAAATTAATGTGTCTGGATTCTGTTATCATGACTAGGTATACACACAATTTTCATAGTGGAAGAAAATACAAGAGATGGATAACTTGGCTTTTGTATTTCTATCTGAATATAAGTCCAATAAGTTTGTTTCCTTTATTTTACTTGTCCTTGCTATTTAAGTCTCTCATGGTACATTGACACTGTTGCTGATTTAGATAGGAGATGGTTGTATTTGAACTAGTAATACAGATGTTCCACCTCTGCCGGTTTAATTTGTTTCACTCCACAACTACATTGCAGATGTGGAACGAAATGCTACTGGTTAATACCAGAGAGAAAAAAAATAAGGACTCATTATTCCCCCTTACGTACAGACTTCTAAGTTCAGTTATTTTACCAACCAAAGATATTTCATTGCTTTGAGTTTCAGTAAAAGTATGTAGATAATAGGGACAGTGCATCCCGTGATGTATTTTACAACTTCCAAAAGAGAAGGAAGAATAGCTAGTACAAAAACGAAGTTATTTTTTCTTTCAGTATAAAAATAAAGATCTCTTTCCACTGCCACTAGGCTCGTTAAAAATATTTTGTGAAGAAAGCTTAGCCAAAATAACATACAAGAGAAGGTTTTACAGTGATGGTATCTAATTAACTCCTAACCATAAACAGAGCACAAAAGTCTCCCACAGTCTTTCGTGTTCCAGTGGGAACCTGTTCTGGTCCAGAAATGTACTCACGACAACATTCATTGAGACGGTAGGAGTTATTTGGTTTTGTGACTCTTGGTTACTGATAAACTTGAGTTCCCAAAGTGCTATTTCATTTTTGAAAACTGCTGTGCTCAGCCAAGCCTGATGCTCTCCACCCAGGGTGGATCTCCCTGGGTGCAGTTGAGAGCATGCTATATAATACAGGATAATGGCATATTATTACAGTCTTTACTATATACATCCAGACAAATCAAATTAGAAATGTATTTATCCATACCACATTTTCTCATAAGCCATGCAACCAATTCCTTACATGTTTAAGGTTTGAAGGAAAAAAGGGAGGGAACTTGGTGTGCAGGGGACTACTACTTTGCACCACATATTGAGCCAACTTTTCAAGGGGCTTGGATATCCTGAAGCCTGACTTTTTCCACCTTTCCAGACCATTGCAGGTAAGTCTGGATGCCATATGGATGGTAGAGATGAAACATAGGCATTCATCTGGGAGAGATTTTCTCATAGTTTTGCCAGTACACCAAGTAATAAAACATCCGGATTCAACAGCATTTGTAACTGACTGTTCCTCCCAGGCTTTCTCTGGATTTTCAGCTAAAGCTGAAAATAGGAAAATGAGCCTTGAGTTTCATTGTGCAATGTGCTAGACATGCCCAAGAAAGAAATTCGCTATATAGCATGCCTGGGAGGAAAACTGACAGAGAAGGGTGAGCCAGCACAGCACTCCGGCTGTTTTATGGTCCTAAAATATATGCAGTCTCAGGAAACATAGATTTCAAGCACATTTCCCAATGAAATGACTTTTCTGATACTAAACAGCAGCTAGGCTTCTGGGCAGATAATGATCAAGGCTCATATTCATAATGACCTTCAACTTCCACAAGTACAATCTCACAGTCCTGGACTGGGCCTCAATAGCCTCAGCAGTTAGGGTATGGAACTTGAGTCCAATCTTAGTATTATTTATTTACTGAGGTCAGACACCTAAACTATGAGCATCCCATGTTCCCCATGAAATACTGCTAAGTCCAGGTTGGCCACCTTATGAGATCTTCTTAAATAAGCTCCTCACAGTAGGTGTGTTTGTCTCTAGTTGCATGCAGTACACTATTTGGTTCTCAGTTTTCTCACTGGTCATTTGTGGGAAGGATGGCTTGTAGGGGGCATGCTTTTGTTTTACGATTTTTTTATATTACTTTGTATTGCCTAATTTTAGTTCATTTTTATTAACTTCTTTTACTTTATTTTGTTTCATACATCTTGAAGGGAAGTCAAACTGTATGAGAGTACTTCTTACTTTTGCCAGAATTCCAATCTGGCTTACTGTTTCTTTTGTTCCACAGTTTTATATGTCATAAGCAAACCTCAGATGGGTTACATAGCAGTCCTTCTGCTCAAAATCTTAAATACAGAACATGTTTTTGCTCACCTATTTTCTTTCTCAGAAACAATGAACTACAAATGGTTTTCTCGAGTTAAGGTAGCACAGCTTTCTTTTCCTGAAAATGCCCCTTCAAAAGTCATTTTTACAAACATTTTTATACCCAATTTCTTTAAAATACTTCTTTACTCTTTTCCTATACATGGTATCAACCAGTCTCTGTCCTATTTCCTATATTACTGTGACCTTTCTAAGTTACTCTGTTGTTGCAATCAGTCCTCAGGAATGTCTCCTGAACTGAGTGAACTCATGAAAATATCTGAGAAAACTTCTCCTCTTTCTGTTTCCACTTTCTTGAGATCTTAGAAATATTTTCTCTGAACATAATGCCATGACAGATTTACAAGCTTATCATGTTCATAAGTATTTTTGCTGTAGCCCACATAATTCTGAATCCTTCAACCCAGGAAAAACACCAAACTTAGGAAAACATTCACCATTCTTCCCTGCAAACTCAAGTTCCAAGTTATTCTTGCTATGATTTTGTTTCTCCTCTCATGCTAGTCTTTGTTTCACTGTAGTAAGATTTGAAGGTGCCAATTTTCATTTACCAACTGCATATTTTATTTAACAACTTAATAATTTATTTAAAGTTATTCTAAATATACCTATGATGTTCAGTCTGTACCTCTCATTTTTCATCTTCTGTATTATTTCAGGTTTCTAGTAATCTCCTCATTCGCATGTGCAAAGCTCTTTGTACGTTTAAATCACATTACCACCTATGTTTTATCCATAATAATAACAGAATGATGTTTTTATTTGGTTTTGTTTTGTTTTCATTTTCTATTAAAAAGTGTTCAGCAGAAAATAACACTTACTGGAGCAAGTGAAAGCAGAATTATTCCATCAAGTTAGTAAATATTTTCTCTCTTGAGGACCAAAATAAGCAATGCAATTATCATTTAATCTTGTCTTACATCTAAAAAAGAACAAGGAACCTGGTTCAACTGCTTATGGAATGACCCTAGTTTCTCTTTCAATTATAACATACCTCATAGAAGGGAAAGAAAAAAACAAAACAACAAAACAGAACAAAACAACAACAAAAAAGTAGATATTTCTCCATTTAGTTCAAGAAAGATATTTTGATTTAGATAGAGGGTTGACCACGCTTCATGATATTTTTTTTTTCAGCATTTAATCACCTTTCCTTCCAAGTCTACCTTCAGTCTCAGGCCTTCTGCTATGGATTTCAATAATATCTTGCTTTCAGAAAGACTTCCTTGTGTAAATCTTTCTAAACTGTGGTCATATTATCTCACAAAGCATTTTAGAAGAAACAGCTTCTTCAGAATTTGAATATTTAAGCATCTTTTTGAAATTCAGAATGACTCAGGGTCCATATCCTTTGTCTTGCCTTCTATCTCTATATCTTTTGTGGAAGGCGGACACTAGAACAGCACATGATGTGTAAACCTGTACAATCAGTTTGGTTCAGTTCATCTCATTGCTGAGCACTAATCCCTCAGTGGTTGATTCCAAGCACAGATTAGTTTATTTTTTGCATTATGTTCTGCAGTAAGACACAAACTTCTGTCTTCAGGGAAGCTAGAATGAAAAAGGGACATGTTTTTCCTAGGTCACCACATTTAGTGGAACTGCAGACTTCATTACGTTTTGTTTCCTCTCTTGAAAGTACAGCCCCAGCAGGACCACTGGCACTAAGGCATCACACCAGGCTGCCGTGTGAAAACAGCACACTCTCAGCAATACACTAGCAAATCAAAAGGTGTCTGGGCTGTGAAACAGCTTTTTTCCTAATTTGCCTCTAATACTAGGGGAGAAAAGAGTAATAGTTCTTCAGATTTGAATGTGATAGCATGAGGTACAACACAAATGATCATTTTGCCCAGCATACAGAAACCAGCTCACACTTAACTATCCTGCTCCCTGAAAAACATCCTGTAAGCACTACTAGGAAGATAAAGTTCTGAGGTGCATCTTTATACAGCTGCACTCAGATATGCTGCCCAGAATATCCCTAATGAATAGATCAAATAATATGCCACCGCTATCAGAATAGCATCTGATAACCAAGGAACGTGCTGCCTTACTGCACATCAACAGAAAAATGGCTCATACGAGTGGATTTTATCTTCTGACCTCAACTACTCCGTTATGCAGTTTTTCTGTTTATTTCAATTCATGCACCTTCACCATCTGGTTCCAGCCTTTGCTCACACATGGACCAGAAGGTTTCTCTCTGCCTACATCAGGTTTCAGAGACATGGGGAAAGTATGAGGATTCAAATTACAGTCCTGAATTTGCTTCTGGATGTGAGGATCACAGCATGCATCCTTAGGACTTTCACCCGTCTTTGGGTCATTTTTCTGTAGTGTGCTGGGTATGGGTGCACTCAAGATGAGTAATGCAAGCAAAGTTCTGCAGTATGCACTCCAGCCAGATGTACTCTTGTAGGAGCAAACCACAGCAACGAGAGTTTGCCAGTCAGATGACAGTGAGGCATTCCTGACTGGGAAATAGAAGAAGTCATGCAATAGCAGTAAGTCATGAATTGATGTCCTCCAATGCTGCTTTTACATTGCAGGAGGCAACACAGAGGCATGGAGCTCTCAGCCTCCCCACTGTCAGCTGTAAAGACGTTGCACAACATTGTTGCCATGTTATACTCAATCCAGTTTCCCTCCCTCTGCAGCTGTTAGCCACACCATCAGGATTTTCCTCCTCTCATGAACTCCTGTAGGGTTACCAGATCTCTAAGGATACCACTGCAGTGGCATCTCTTGAAATTTTTAAGACACGTAGCAGGTGTGCTCTGATCTATCTTCTTCAAATAAAGTCTGTCACCAGCAAGGTTAGCTCAGGAAACTTCACATCAAATGCAACCTTGGGATACAGTCAAGAAACTCCAAATATTGCCTTCTCCAAATATCATAATCCCTTGACATTCTTGGTAGCTCAGCCTCTAAACATACTGCTGAGGAATGGCAAACTTCTTAGTACCTACTGGCCAACCATGTGGCTGCAGAAGAGCATTTGGCAGAAGGTGGAGAGTAGGGCAACAAAACTGCTGAGGAGTCTGGAGCACAAATCTTATAATGATCAGCTGAGGGAACTGAGATTGTTGAGTGTGGTTAAGAGGATGCTCAGGGGAGACCTTATCACACTCTACAACTACCTGAGAGGAGGTTGTGGTGAGGTAGGAGTTGGCCTCTTCTCCCGTGTAACTAGTGATAGGACTAGAGAGAATGGCCTCAGGTTGCACCAGGGGAGATTCAGGTTGGATGTTAGGAAATAATTCTTCTCCAAGAGTGTGGTCAGATGCTGTAATGCTGCCAGGGAGGTGATGGAGTCACCATCCCTGGAGATGTTCAAGAGATGCTTATATGTTGAACTGAGGAATGTGGTTTAGTAGGAAATATTGGTGATATGTGGATGATTCGACTGGATAGACTTAGAGATCTTTTCCAATCTTGGTGATTCTATGATTCTAAGATGATGGAGGCAGTTCTGGACTGACTGCCCTGCAGCCATTTACCTAGGAAAAGAGTTGAGATGCTATTGAAAGGGCACCTCCAAGTGTGTTTCAGAGCAGAGAGCTCAGAGCTCTTACTGCTACTGTCACAGGACTACTGCCATCCATCTTCCACCAGTGCTGCAGCTGTGGCCTTCACTCTTTAACATCTACTTTAGCTTGCTTTAGTTCTGCTAAAATGTATCTTGTTTAGAAGAGCTCTGAATATTGGTCAGAATAATGTCTGTGGGTCTACAGTTAGGGTCATGTGCTTGTCTGTGACTGAACACAGAAGCTTTAGTTACTATCCATGAGGTGAGCTGCTATAGTTGCTTCGTGCTAATTTTTGAAACTCCCACAGTATCCCCTGGTATTTTAATGGAGAACTCCCAGCTCTGATCTTTCAGGGGTTTTAACAGTAATTTACCTACCCACAGACACAAATATCCTAATATATTTCACATATTTAACTTATCTGCTTAGACATATGTGGCTCTTTCTCATTTATTTGGAGTTGTCTGATCTGTGTTGTCACTTCGTGATCCATAATTTATTAACTCTCTACCTCAACATGTTGATTTCCTGGTTTAAGTTCCAATCTGACTTATCCCTGAGTCACAACAACAGAAGTGCACTGTCCCCTCTGATTTTGTCCCTAACTGTACCCATGTGCACTAGAGGAAAAAGTCTCTTTTGAATTCAACTTTGCTTTCACACAACCCATCTTACTGTTACAGATAAAAGCAATTTTATCACTGTTAATATGCAAAGCCAATGTGCTTAGGAAAGAGCAGTTGGTATATTATTCTGCCTCATGTATTATTGAAAAAATTGTCAGTCAAAGTACTCAATATGTGTAATTTATCATTATCAGTGGAGATAATAAGAAGCAGTACCTCTGTTTTCATCCTGTATCTTAAATGGCCTTTGCAGTTCTGGTAGTTGGAAAAAAATTAAATTTTAATTTGTGAATTCAACATCAGTTTAAAACATGAATCTTGGCTACTTTGCACAGCTCAAAATGGGTGTAAAATTGGTATTATTGATTATAATATCTTACCCACACAGATGGTGGAGGAGCCAATGAGGAGAGGTGTGCTGCTGATGAAGAAAGATCAGCTGGGGACATAAAGTATGGGGGCAGCCTTGGATGTAGCAACCATGAGATAGTGGAGTTCAGGATCTTGTGTGAAAGAATCAGACAGTAAGTAGTATTGCAGCCCCAAGCTTCAAAAGAGCCAGCTTTGATCTCTTCAAGGAACTACTTGGGCTAGATCACTGGAAGTTAAAGCTCAAGATCAGTGCTCCCTGGAGAGTAAGAAATCATGCAACCATGGCAGGAAAGCCATGAATGAGCAAGGAGCTCATGGAAAAAACTCAAAAGGAAGGAGTTTATGGAATGCGAAGAAAGGGTCTAGATACTTCGAAGAAATTATAAAAAAATTTAGGAAACAGGAAAAAGCATGAAGGGATGCTAGAAAAGAAAAAAAAAAGAAGAAGAAAGAAAGAAAGCTAAGAACCTCTTGGGAATAAATCATTTGAGGGAGGTCAAGGACAACAAGAAGTGCTTCTTTAAGTATGTCAATAGCAGAAGAAAATGTGGAATAGATGCTGAATGAAGTAGGTGATGTGGTAATGGAAGACACTGTGAAAGCAGTTACTGAAGGCATTCTTTTCTTCAGTCTTTACAACTAAGACTATCCTCATACCTGGAGGTAACAGAGAGAGTCTGGAGAGAGGAAAACTTCCCCTAGGTCAAGAGGAATCTGGCTAGTGATCATCTAGGTGAATTCAACACAAACAAATCCATGGATCCTGACGTGATGTACCCACATACATTGAGTTAGCTGTCAGAAGAGATTGCTGAACCACTCTCTATTGCCTTTGAAAGGTCACTGAGAACAGGAGAAGTATCTGAAGACTGGAGGATAGTCAATGTTATTCCAATCTTCAAAAAGAGCAAGAAGGAGGACAAGGAAACTGCAGGCCAGTCAGTCTCACTTCCATCCCTGGGAAGATTATGGAACACCTTATTCTGCATGTCATCTCCCAGCAAGTGAAAGAAAAGTTTATCAGGAACTGCCAACACAGATTCACCAAATCATGCTTGACCAATCTGGTAGCCTTCTATGATTCTATGACTATCTGGGTATTCGAGGGGAGAACAGTGGATGTTGTCTTGTTTGACTTCAGCAGGGTTTTTGACATCATCTCCAATAACATCTCTGTAGGTAAACTTAGGAAACGTGTGATAGATGAGTAGACAGTGATGTGGATTGAGAACTGGCTGCCTAGAAGAGCTCAGAGTGTTTTGTTAGCAGTGCATAGTCTAGTTGGAGGTCTGCAGGTAGTGGTGTTCCACAGGGGTCAATACTGGATCAGGTCTTGTTCAACATCTTCATCAGTGACCTGGATGAAGGAATAGTGTACACCCCCAGCAAGTATGGTGATGATATAAAGTTGGGAGAAGTGGCCTACACACCAGAAGGCTGTGCTGTCATTCAGAGACCTGGACAGGTCGAAGATCTGGACAAAGAATAACTGATGAGGTTCAAGGACAAGTGCAGAGTCCCATATCTGAAGAGGAATAACTGTATGTTTTAGTGCAGATTAGCAGCTGAACTGGTGGAAATGAGCTCTGCAGAGAAGGACCTAGGTGTTCTGATGGAAAACAGGCTGGCCATGAGCCAGCAGTGTGCCCCTGAGGCCAATAAGATCAGTGGTATCCTGGGGTGCATTACACAGAGCGTGGGCAGAATGTGGAGGGAAGCTATCCTCCCCCTCTACTGTGCACTCATGAGGCCACATCTGGAATATTGCATCCTGTTCTGGGCTCCACAGTTCAAGAAGGAACAGAGAACTTCCAGAGAGAGTCCAACAGTGGTCTACAAAGATGAAGAGGAGTCTGATACATTTTCCCTTATGAGGAAAGTGTGAGAGACCTGGGACTGTTCAGTTTGGAGAGGAGTGAGAGGGGAACACGTCACTGCTTATAGATACCTAAAGGGTAGATGGAAGTCAAGTGGATGGGGCCAGGCACTTTTCAGTGGTGCTCAGCAGTAGTATAAGGGGCAATGAGCAAAAAACCAGAACTTTGGAAGTGTCATCAGATAACAGGAAAAAATGCTTTATTTTGAGGATGACAGAGAACTGAAACAGGCTGACCAGAGAGGTTGTGGAACCACCTCTGGAGTTGTTCAAATCTTGTTTGAACAGCGAAAAGACATTGCATGCTTTCCCATGCAACCTACTGCAGGGAACCTACTTGAGCTGGACTCAGTGACCTCCAAAGGTCCCTTCCAACCCCTATTGCTCTGTTATTCCGTGATTCTCATTATAATCATCTATTGATGTCCTACATTCTTCTTGCATGCAAATTATAGGTATTGTAAATGCAATGTATATAATAGAACACACACACACATATAGAACTATATTTATTTGTACTAATACATTGCATTATACACATACATAGTGTACTCTGAAATTAATGCCTCCTCTTTATTTACATTTAAAATACAACAGAACAATAACACAAAGTGTGTTATAATATAATAAAATACAAAGTGAACAATAACACTATTTGATAAAACAAATTCTCAGATATATAACACTATTTTTAAGCATAGTCAACACCACTGGCTATTTTCACCAGCAATGATCAAGAGCCTGCATTCCTCACTCATAAAACCTGAACCAACTGAGGTGACCCACTGTCACCGTCACCACTGCTGAAACACATCACCCACTGCCTCACTCTGCGCATATCCACTGTTCAGTCTCCAGAAACACTAATGAGTGTCAATGGATGTCTTTTTTTTTTTTTTTTTATGAATGGAAAAGTTCCATGGCACACATTTGTTTCTATGTCAGATGCTATTTTGTCAGACTGCCCCTCTGCTGACATTTGTCAAACAGCAACAAAATGTAATAGGATACTGAGGAAAGGTTCACCTTCTACTGCCACATGACCAACTTCCTTCTCTGATGTTTTGGCCAACATAATCAAATTAAAAGGCATTACTTTTGGAACAACCCTCATAGGTGAATATAATGACTGCTGAAATTAAGAGGTGGGTTTTTTTAGAGTCTGAGAGTCAATGTAGCTTCTCTTCAGTAGTTCATAAATTTCAGTGTTGTAATACTTTAAAAATGTTAGCAATTTATATTTATCAATTTTAGAGAATTTTCACTCCTGCAAATAAGTAAAGTCCAGGCAAAATTCAAGCAACCTTTCTTCATTTGACAGTTCTCCTGATGTTTTTGATTATTCCTTTTTGTCAAACCCTGGAAAAACTTTAGACTCTATGTTCTGCTGTAGCTACATTTTAAGCAATTATTGCTGTCAAATACTTTCTTGATTCTGATAAAATGAGCATTTAATGAGGTTTCAGGGTAGATGTACTTCTTGTAATTTTCCGTGTAAAATAAATGATGGTTTTGTAGGACAGGCTAACGTGTTGATTATCCCTGTCTAGCAAATGACTTCACATTTATACTTGCATTAAGCTACTGTGAAGAGAGTGTAAAATCTCACCACTAAGAAATCATCAGTTATAGTGCAAGACTATTGGCAAAAAAAAAAATTAGGAAGTTATAAGGCAACATTTTCTGCAGGTTTTTTCACTCCATCAGTGGAAATACAATGCAACTGTCTTGTCCTGCCTCCAAAAAGTGCAAAAACCTTTTGTTGTTCAAATGAAATGGTATTAAGCCCATAACCTTACTGTACAAAGCTGAAACCACCCTGTAATAGAGAACTTCAGCTCAAGAATGCAATGATGTCATGTGTAATTTGAATTTGTGATCTGGGAGAAAGTGATTCTCAGGTGAGCAATACCTTTCTCTCTGGCTTTTTATTCTTAACTTTAAAGTAGACAGCTAAAGAAGTAGACAGTTAAAGAGTTTAAAGTCTTCAGCTTTGTCTTCTGGTTATGTTGACTGATCTATGGACGATTACAGAAATGTTTTCAGTTAAGTCCTCTGAATAAAGGATTTGTGACACTGCTTGAAGTGGATGATATATTGAAATTCTTACACGACTTCCAGCAAGCATATACCTCCGCCTTGAATTAGATATATCTTCCGGAGAGTGGGATTTTTTGCCCCAAATCTGTGCTCAGATACCTACACTGAAAGAATATATAAAATGAGTTGATGATGTTACAAAATGGCATATTCAAAGGGACAAATTAGATTTTACCCTGTTTGTCATGTATTTAAGTATTTAATGGCCACAATGGGGAAACATTCAAATTGAGTTAGAGAGATGGAAGGATCACTGCATATCTTGCTTTTTCTACATTTCTCTGATTGTTGACATAAATAGGTATTTTTTTGTTCTCACGTGTTGTTCTGATTTTTACCATTCAAATTCATTCTTACTTGTGCTGCTCTGACTAACACATCGCGTAAGCTCATAATCTGGCCTATCTTACCCATGACATACTGCCACTTTATTTGACTCCATTTAAAGTGGAATAGGTCAGAAGCTATGCTCCCAGAAACAGGCATCAGAAGAGAAATGGGCCTTGTTGGTATATCTGCTTTTGACCAAGCTATGGTCTAACATTTTAATCCAACTTTCCAAGTGAACATCATTTTAGTGCAAAATAATATTTGTTCAAGACATTTTAATAGAGAAGTATCAGAAGAACCCCTGAAGGAAGCCATTTGTTGGCTAGTCAAGAGTGATTAGCATGGAACGGGAAGACAAATTGTAACAATAATTCTAAAGTCACATATATTGTTGTTACATTGGAAAAAGAGAAGCAAGCTACTATCTCCTACCAAAGATGCAGCCCATAGCATGCACTAGGAATGTCAGAGAGTATGCTTAGAAACCAGATATTCAATGCCACCAGAAAAAGTCAATATTCCTGCTTGAACCTCTTGGGGGGGATCTGGATGGATTTCTCTGTCTCCACTGAGCCTTGGTAGAGGCATGCACCTCAGCAAGCCCTAGAGGCTGCCTACTGCAGCCCAGGTTATCAAAGGTCCCTGCCAAATGGCTCCACAGAAGATGTGCTGTGTATGGGGTTTAGGGACAAGGTACACATGGTGATGTTCGTGTGGGAAAAAGAGATTTAGAAGCCACTATGTTTCAGTGCATAAGGTACTATCTCAGGGTTTTGCTGCTATCTCGCAGGTTGTTTAACTTGAGGGCTCACTGGAACCTTTAGATGAGGCAATTTTGCCAGCTATATCAAAATTCAAAATTAGTTTGCTATAGCAAGATTTATTCTCTAATTAAATTAGAGTGAGCCATTAGAGTAGCTATGTGGGCATAGATCCGTGTATAACATCTGCAGATACTGTTTTTCATCTATGTGTCTGAAAAGTATTTGTTACACTTACTACTTCAGCAACTTTTCATGGCTAATTCCTCTTTCCCCTATCTCACTACTTTTGTCATTGTTAGGTGAACTGAACTGTACAGGGATGCCTGCAATAAAGCTGAACAAAAACAAACAGTAAAAGCTGATAAGCGTCCACTTCAGTGGAAGATGTTCCTCCATTTAAGAATACTGAGATCCCTCTCATAGTTAAATAGCACTCTGAAATGTGACCAATGGCAAATCACACTTCTGAACCAGGGGGCTCCTACTGAAGGAAAAGACACAGAAAAGCAAAACATTTCTTATGTAGTGTTTGGCGTTTTGCACTCCAGGCCCTGTCTTCATTTAGGGTTGGATATTTTTTCATCACAGAGGTAAGATCAAAGGAAAGAAAGCTGCAAACTCAGAATTTTTCGAGTTAAGATTTAGAACCAGACATTCATGGTAACTTACTCTTCTCTTCTCTTCTCTTCTCTTCTCTTCTCTTCTCTTCTCTTCTCTTCTCTTCTCTTCTCTTCTCTTCTCTTCTCTTCTCTTCTCTTCTCTTCTCTTCTCTTCTCTTCTCATGATATTTTTTATTTTATTTTATTTTATTTTATTTTATTTTATTTTATTTTATTTTATTTTATTTTATTTTATTTTATTTTATTTTATTTTATTTTATTTTATTTTTAATACCATTACACTGAGTAGAAAACAATACAGACTGCACTGTTATCTGTTAAGACAGATAGCGGGGGACCAGTCAAACCTCTGTTGCAGAAGTTCTCCAACACCAAAGAACATTTTCCTTGTAATACAAAGTGTCAAAGTGATATAATTCAGTAACTGTTCATTAGCAAGAGGCAAATTTCACAGACTTGTCTGATTATGGAGATATAAGGCCAAGGAAGAAATGTTACAGCAGGAGTCCCAAGAGTTTGGGCAAAGCTTGATGCAACACATTACCAAAAACAACTTGTTCAAAGGCATTGCAATGGATGTAGATGTTTTTTCACTAACCTAATTCTGAAACCACGTATGTGGGAATTTTGTATTATTTTTTTTTTTAACCTTAGTTATGGTTTTATTTGAGTAAACACTGGCTAGAACTTCCTGTTCTAAACTTAATGATTTAGGAGCACTAGCCAAAACCTGATGTTACTCCAACACAACTGAAAGATCAAAATGAAAAACAGAAAGCAGAAAAACATGCATGACAGAAGCTAAAGCAGGACAGCCTAGCAGACACGGATGGCGTAGATGTTGCACCCGCATCTCTCCTCTGTAATGCAGCACAGTCCAACACCACTGGCAGCTGAATGCACTAAGACTCGTTGCCTAAATCCAGTTCTGCTCAGTCAGGCACCTAGAGATGCCTCTTGTTGGCTCTTCCAAGCAAGATTTTTCAATCTTTTATCACATGATTCTTCTATGTGACATCTTTCCGCTGGTTCTCACAGATACTGCTTTCCTTCATTCTCATGCACTGACAGACACTCAGGGACAAATGATCAAAATAAATAAATACGTTATCAAAATCAGCATGAGACCCAGACTGTTCTGTAAGAGATTCCATATAATTAAATGTATCACACACGCTTACCTATGTTGAAAGGAAATTTCTACTTTAAAGAAAACGTTTCAGAAATTCTGTGTTCAGGAAATGAATTCAAGAAGACTCCTTTTTCTGGAACCCTACCACCCAGCTCAGTAGTCCTGCTTACCATTGCTAACATTATTTCCTTTGCATTGAATGTTATTTTCCTCTTTTATTTGCAATACAAAAGAACGGTTCTGTGGTTTTCCTGAGGTATATGAATGAGTTGAGTCATCTTTGACTCTGATAAAGAATGAAGGTAATATGTGAAGAAGCTTCATACTGAATAGATATTCATTCTAGCTATGAATGATGCATGAAGGCTCTCTGCTAGAAGAAAAATGTGAAGCAGCTGTCAAGACTCAATACTAGACTAAGTTCAAGCACTTTTCTAAAGGCATCTCTGTCTTTATTTTTAGTGATTAAGCTATTCAGTCACTACCTCAAAAAAAAAAAAAAAAGATATTACTTGTCATTATGAATAAAATATAATAATTTTATTTCTCTCTAGTGATCTCAGAAATACATATATACATATAATCTAAACGAAAACAAAATCAATTCTTTCCCTTTTCAGTGTAAACTGGGCAGCATCTCAAAATCACATTTCTATGTGGGTCATCAATGAAGTGATTTCCAACAATATTAATTTTGTATCTGTCTAATAAAACTCACACCAAGAAATAAAGTAATAGAAAGGTCAGACACTCCCAATTTCTGTATTGTATTATATAATGTCTAAAAACATATTAAGAAAATGTCAGATGTAAGTGCAAATAAGCACTGGTCTCCTACTTTGAACCTCTTCTCTCCTTTCCGTGCTGATTAATTAAAAAGAAAAAAAATCTCCAGCAGGCACTTGTGCAGTGGTAGGGGTGATTTACAAATGTAAACAGAGATCATGCTTCCAGACATATTTCCTAAAATGCCAAATGTGAGGATTAATATCAGGACAAAATAAAGAGGCCAGAATGGGGAGTTTCACCTGCTGCACTGACAGCAATAGAAAATAGGACTTAGAATAACCGTGTGAGATGTCCTGGTTCTAAGAAAGGTTGAAGCTGATCTTAGCCACCTTTAGCAAGCTCTTTTCCTTACATAAACAAGCTTATTCTGCTGATAAGTAGTACTCAATGCACGTTAGCTATTTACCGTGTTTATAACTCAGAAGTCCTCTGGAAATTACCATTTTTAAAGCTAACAGTTGTTATAAATATCTCTTCAGAACATGTCAAATGTGGACATATTTATAGGATCCTTCTATCAAACCAATCCTCATCAAATAAAGATGAAGGTTGCTCCAAATGTAATGCCTCCTATTTTATTATGTTGGCCTCAACATCAGAGGTGGGTATTGGTGGTATGGCAGTAGAGGGTGAACCTTCCACCAATATCCTATTACATTTTGTTGCCATGTGATAGACAGTAGCAGAGGGGCAGTCTGACAAACTGGCATCTGACATGGAAGCGTGTATGGAGTGAAGGTGTGCCATGGAATTCCTTCATTCATAAGAAATGGAAGCCACTGACATTCACTGACACTTGCTGAACATTTATTTATGTTCATCACTGGTAAAAATGCATAGTTTATGGTGATGAGTAAATGGAAAAACAGTGTCTTATTGGGGAGAATTTGCCCTACCAAACGTTGTTATTGTGCTCTTCGCATCTGTTGTAGTTTCCATGGAAATAAATAGGAGATAATACTTTTGGAGCTATGAGAGTAAAATGTTCTTTACTCAATAAGAAACACTTGGCTAAATTCATTCCAATTTTTAAATGAAGGTTCAAGCAACAGAAATGAGAAAGAATCCCTTCTGTGAGTCTTGCTCTGTCCATTGAACAGGAGTAGCAAATCCCACAGGACAACTCAGATTCCCTCGCTGCAGAGAACAACAAAACCCAGTGAGTTACATCACATTTTTCTTAATCTTCCATCAGGCTATAAATTATCATACCTCTCATGAAAAGGCTGTTAGCCTAATTCCAGGCAATCATGTACTTATCCAAATTGCTGTAGGCGTGATCAAGTAAAAAATATTCTCCCTCCCAATTCCTTGACCCAAAAAACATTGAACATTCACTTTCTGTAAGAAATAAACCCAAATATCCTTGTGAGTTCAGCCTTCCTGGTATATCTTGGTCAAACTGACTAGGCCAGCTTCTTCTAGGGCAGCCCCACAGTGTGGGGTGATGGTGGTAGGAATGATCTGGTATTTTAGTCAGATTAATAACCCTGTAAGCTCAACACTAACATTCACAGCAAACATCTGAGGGCAAGACAGAAGTAAAGACAGAGATCCATCTGAGATAATAGGGTTTTCCAATGATTGCTCCTCGTCACTTAGGAACACATCAGTCCTGTACATCAATCCCACCTTCTGCTACTGGAGGCTGTCATGTCATATATTGCCTCTCTTAAGCTCTGTTCTGTAAGAAATAGTTAATGCCTACTGTGATGGTGAGATTGTTTCTGGTTTCTAATTTCAATTTATTCATGACCAGTTTATAGCATTTCTTTCTGAGCCAATACCGTCCCTTAGCTTAACTAGCTCTTATCCCTTCCTGATGTTTATTCTCCTGTTATATTTACACAGGACTGACGTATCCCCTGTTAGCCCTCTCTGAACAAGGTAAGCTCTGGCAGTTCCACTCGTGGGATTAGCTGGATCACTTCTCCTGCCTACCTGCACTCAGCTTTCTTAAATAAGTCTGTTTGCTGATCTTTGTTTGCTCTTCTTCATGCATATTGTACTACCCCTGTATTGATGGAGTTATTGCAATGAGGATACTAGATGATTCCCATCTGATTATATCTTTTCTAGTTATTCCAAAACATGGATTTTCTATGATGGAGATAGATGGGTTTGGGAAACTGGCACAGTGCAGAACCTTGGAGCCCCAAATCTCATGTCCTTACGTCTGGTAACCACAGGAAAAGTAGAAACTCAGAGTCTTTGGATATGAGTTTTGATTCCTCTAAGTTCCCTTTTCTTAATAATTCTCTATGGCTCTGACTATACCCTACAATATTTGAATCTCTCACTTGTGTGACAAAAAGAGTTCAGTGAAGTCCTGAGTCATGTTAAAGCTGTAAGTTGTTGTTTGAGAATCTTTAGAATTTTGAAGTTTAATGTATCCATCAGAATATCCTGAGCAACAGAGATAAAACATTGGAAGGAGACTTAATAACTGTTCTGCAGGGGGCCAGAGTGGGCCAAGTTGGGTAATGCTCTCAGAATTGGGGTGGAGGACACCTCCCTTTGCTCACCTGCTGGCATACCTGGGCACAACTAGGGCCACACTTGGGCAAAACAGCTCCGAAAAGAAATTGTGATTCTGCAGTTGAGCACAGCTCACAGCTTTATTTTTCTGGCTCATTTGGAAAAATGATGGTAGTGAGGGGCTATTGTTTCCCAGGAGGCCCCTGGGAGACACTAATCCTGCCCTCTCTATCCAGATCTCTTCCCACATTTGCCAAGGAAGTGTTGGTTGGCAGTCAATGAAGCAGCTGTGCAAGTGAAGCAAGCTGCAAGAGGAATGACTCTGCCTGGATCACTTGGTGTTAGCTTCTCTGCCACAAATTGTCCAAAGAAAAGGTAAAGTAATGTTAACATCCTGTCTGGAAGAATAAAAATAGGGAATAAAATGTCCGTTTTGGATGAGAAATGCTTCAGGAAGCCTTTGCCTGTTACTCATGATGTTTTGCCACCATACTGCTATTAAATCCACAGCCAAAGCATGTTGGTATCAGAAGCAGGACACAGAAGAGTGCCAAACTGAGGCTCTGTCCTTTCCTGTCTACTGTGGTTTCAGGAACTTCAGTCCTTTCATTCATTAGTTGTTTAATTGTCCTGCAAAGGTCTTGAGTCAATATTTTTGTTTCCTGATTTTACCTGCCAGTGGTGAACAATCTGCTCCCTTTTCAGAGCATCTGACTAAATTTAACAAGCAGACAAGGAGGACACTCCCATGCCTGCTGGACTGGAAAGCTGTAAGTATATTTAACAATTCAAAGTTTGCATGCAGACAACAATGAAAACAACCACTGTCTTCTGAACAGCACCACTGTCCTGCTGAGTTTTCTTTTATTTTTATGTCATGGAAATAAAAGATTTCAGATTATACAAAAGATATGTAAAGATAAGGACGTTTTAGCTTCATGATAAACTGTAGTATCAAAATGAATGTTTTGAGATTTTCTTATAGCTTCTGAAGTGGAAAATCAAATTATTTCTTAGCTGCTGACCAGTGACAGCTGGAGATATCTCTCATTCTCTTCCTTATAAGCTGTAGGAAGTTGATCAGAACTAGCAGTTCACTTGAAAATCCTGACTTCAAAAGACTCATCAACACTTGTATCAAGAAAATTGATCCATTATTCTCTTTTTTTTTTTTTGTGTATGTGGAAATCAAGCCTTTCAGGAATCAGTGCAGCAGAAAACAGCTGGATTTATACTCAAAGGAAAAAGAAAAGATGATTTACTGCATCTTTGTTTTGGAGGGTTCAGAGGAATTCAGCAGGGAGTTTTTGTGGTTCTATGGGGAGAAGAAAGCCCTGCCGATTCTGAATTAAGCCTCCAGAAAATGGGAATTGTACATACTAGTTTGACAGCCATCACAAAAAATGACAGATCAGTTGAGTTTCCCTTGTTGTACATCCAGTTTTAACAATCCCAACTTTTCACTACTGTTATTTTAAAAATCCCAGATGCACTGTGTTTTCAGGAAAAGGGAAAGAGAAACAGAAGAAGCAGGTATGGCTAGGGCCTTTGGCCTTTTAAATCCTACCTGTGATACATCAGTACCTCCACACTGTGCAACTACCAAGATTGACATCTTCTGAAGCATCTAGAAGCTGCCATCCATAATCCAGGGAAGATGAAACAGGCAATGCTGACCTTTAGACATGTTAATGATGGACGAAGTCTGAGTCTTCTATGTTCAAACAGGTGATTGGGCTGTCAGGAACAGAACCCTCCCCTCAACCAGTGGCACAGACTGCAAATGCCTATGAACAGTGCCTGTCTGATTGCTGTCTTCCACTGAGCCAAGTAAAACACTATTGGCAAATTACAAAACAGAAGAACATGCTCCTATTTTTTGGCACATAAAAGGAAACCTGCTTTATCCAACCACATCTGTTCTTTGATTCAATTCCATGCTCATTCCTGTTAGCATTGGATGAGTGGTTTGGCAAATTCATTGCAGCCTGCTTCACTGAAGAAAAAAAAAAAAAAGGCTTCCTGGGGAAATAAATCCCTGTATGAGACTTTGATGTGAATATATTTGGAAAATTATTTGATTAACCCCTCCTCCTCAACAGTGACTGCATTCTGGGGTGGAGCACAAAGCTTATGTTAAGGGACCTGAGTCTTCACAAATAAAATGTATAACTTTCTCTTCATTGACCCTAGATGCTCTCACAGCAGGATTATGATTGCTCACAGGATGCTTGCAGAAGAGTATCAAATACATCCTGCTGGTTTGTAAGGTAATTCCAGCTCAAGAGGTATAACTCAAATGTAGTGCAATTCATTAGTCGCTAAACTGTGCAACTGCACAAACTGTGGGAGAATTATAACTCCTGGAAAGAACGTTCAGAAAAAGTGAAGGGGAGAATCAGAGAGAAAAATAGTGTTTCAGAACACAGAGACTACTAACTTAGGGCAGAAAACTGTAACTAAAAGTAGAACAACTGTAGACAGGGTGCACATACCACACATGCCTTATAAAGACAGATTGAGCAGATAGTAGGAAATGTTCATAAACTCTGCATTTGCCCTGTGTTCACAAGCTGGAGCTTGTCAGTCAGTCAGTTAACAGCTAAGGATATGCAGCACTGCTCACAACTTCACAGAGACAATTTGATGCACAAACTGCTAGGTGTGTCTGAAGTTGTAACAACAGACACTTTGGAAAGTCACTTTAAGAACACATTTGGAGCATCAAACGTGGGGCAAGGGGAAGATTTTCCATGATTAAAAAAGTGTCTATAATTATTCTGTCAGCAAATATTTAGCCCAGTACCCTCTCCAAGAGACAGCTGCTAGACCCCACAGCACCGCACTTGTATACTTGAACTGGGATGAACTATGAAATACGAAGCATGCCAAGAAGGATAAGGCAGCTATCTTGAATTTGCACTGATCTGGGTTAACAAGAGTACCGCCTCTTCTATGCACGGCTCATGAACACCAGTGGGAATGCAGTTTTGGTGACAGAAACAGAGAATCCCACAAATACGTCTATAAATATGATGTGGGTCAGAGAACTCGTTTAAACATACTTTACGGCCTGAGGTGTCATCCAGGCAGAAAGCACAAACAGGCTGCAAATAGCAGGCCCCTGAGCTTGAGGACTTTAAGACCTGAGAATGAGGAAAGTCTTCGTAATGGGATTTAAACAGGATTTCAGTAAACTAGAGATCTGCTAAAGAGTAAATTCTGCAGTTTCTTCAAAAACTAGTACTAGTGCCCAAAGGCCAATCTGTGGGTAACAGTCTATGACAGATTCAAACTCTATCCCCTTATCAAGGTCATTAATGAAGATGTTGAACAAGACCAGTCCCAGCACCGATCCCTGAAGAATGCCGCTAAATACAGGTCTAGAAATTTAGAAATAGCCTTCTCACACTGGCTTACTCACCAAGACACTTAAACTCTCTTCCATAAGTTCATATGACAAATGTTCCTTTTGCTTTTAAATCCCTCTTTAAAATCTGTGTTATCTGCCTGTCCTCATCTCCTCAGTGGTACTTACACTGAACATAGTTGAGGTATGATATTTTGAGATTTCTGTGACAGTCATTTTGTTCATCTGTGCAATTTATAAGCAGCATGCAGAACAAATAAATAAATTAGAAAAATAAGTCTGATAGAAAGCCTTACCTTTTTTTCTGTTTCCCTAAACCAATGGGCATTTTGAGTCTTTCATGTGCTGTCATTTCTCTGTTTTCTTTTTTAAAAAATTGTCTGTGTACATTTCTGAAAATAGGGGAAGTTGGGAAAAGCCTTAAAATACAAAAAGATTTTACTTCGAAGTATTATTTTTCAGATCCCTGTCGGATCTAGCATCTGATTCCAAACAATCTCATCTTCATAGTCTAACTACTTACACAGAAAATGTGCAAATTTTTCAAGTTTATGATGGAATCATATTTTTCCAAGTACCCACCCACTGATGCTCTCCACCTTGACATTATGAGATCGCTTTTCTTTCCACTCTTATAATATGTAACAAATTATTGACAGCTAGACCCTGGGTCCTACAGCAGTTGAGGGCTTTGGAAAGGAATCACTGCGGAGGTTATGGAAATTTTTGTACCACTTCTGAATTAATGCTATCAGCATCTTCTACAATGTTGTGCCACTGAAACCAAAAGCAAACAAAATAATAAAAAGGCCTGGGTTTTCTGAAAACAGCAAGAATCAGAAAGAATGAGGCAAGGTGGCAAATAACAATTTACAGCAATTTTTCTCTCTCCATCTTGCATGCTGGTCTGAATTATTTGTCTCTCTCACACACAGATGCCCAATTTTCTGGTTGCTTCTCTCTCTCTCTCAGTCCCCTGTCTGCTTCTGCTCTCAACACATGTGCATACACACATTTTCCTTTCCCCAAACAGAAAAATCCCAGTGTGTCTTTGCCTACAAATGCTCTCTGACCTAATCTCTGATTAGTTATGGATGAACCTTGCAATTCTGAAAGTCTTTTCTCTTGTCTCAGCTATGGGAACCTCTGAACATTCACTTAATTATTCATTTATCTTGAAGAAGGGGTTCCTTCTATTCCAGGATCTATCAGTCATCCCAATTTTGGGCATTGCTGCAACCTGTCCTTCCCTACAGTCAAACTCCTTCCCCCTTCATCGAGGCAACATATAGCCAAACCTACCAGGACCCAGGCCTATCATGAGCCCAGGTCCCTATGACTGCTCTACACCAGCCCAACAGAATCAAATTGTTTATCTTTTCCTATTATACTCTCACTTTTCATTTAACTTAGTTTAACTCACTATTCCAGGTTATTTTTTTTTTTAATTCAAACTATTCTCTTAGTTCAGTATTACTGAAGTGCTCTTGCAGTACTTCTGTACTGAAGTACTGAAGTAATACTGTACAGAACTACTAGTCTGCTTCAAAGTTTCATCATTAAATGTTATTTTAGTGATATTTCTATTGAGGATTAAGTCTTTATCCCAGTGGCCAAATTATTGACTAAACTTCTTGGAGTAGAGGCAAGATTTCATTTCTAAACCTTAGCAATACTATTTTGCTGTATTAAAAATGACAAAAAGATAATCAACAAAATCAAGTTGGTTAAGTATGAAATGAAGGTTAGGTCTTATTTTCTCAAAGAAATGGAGAACTGAGGTAGAATGGGATGCATGACTGAAATGTAGCCACAATTCATGTCTAGGAATTGAATCTAGACCCTTGAGTCTTTTTCCTGTTTCTTGGAAACAAAATTCCATGATTCAAGTATGGAAAAATATTTTTGGTGTTCTGTTTTAACTTGCATAACCAAAATGGCAATAATGACCTCATTTAACTTCACCATCATCTGTATTCAAGTTGTAAAAGATGTTTTTATTAAGAAGAAAATACTTCTGAGCAGTCACCAGGTGCTTTGCCTGGGAAAACTTACTCTGTAGCTTCAGTCAGCAAACAGTTCCTGGGTCCTTGTGTCTTGGGTCAGAAGTTAACAGCAGAAGCACCCACCTATGGCATTAGGTGGAAGATCCTTTGTGTCTCTAGAGCTTTGTTCCTTGCTAGCCAGTGCTTGTTTTTATCTCTGCCTCTGTGGGACTGTGAGACTGATTGAGGAGCAGCTCCCCAGGCAGAGATTTGTGTTTTCTAAGCTGATAATGAGTCACTCGTGAAGCTGGCTAGCAACCCATCTGTCCACATATATGCAACCACGGATGGTTATACAGAAATGAAGTACAACAACTTGTTCAAAACCTGTCTCATTTTATTTGAATCCCCACTGACTCTGCTGGCGCTGAGCCACAGTGTTGTTTACTGACCTTTCAGAGCAGCACTGTTGACTGAAGGAGCAAAAATAGTTCCTTTCCAAGCCTATGTCCAGATACTGAAAATGTGGGACACATGGTGGCCTTCAAAATTGTCATTAGATTTTCAGGTTGAATTGAGGCAGACAGACAGTACTGTCCCTGCTGCGGCAGCTGCCTGGGTCTGCACATCTGTGTACTCATAACATGCTGGCTCATCGTGAGTGGCAATGTGCAAAGTCTGCTTGGCTTCCATGTAACAATACTTCCAGACTGTGTATGATGAGACAGAGACGATCCCACAGTGCTCCCTGCAGTCCTGGTCCAAAACACCCAGTGGTGTATAGGATCTTACCACATCTCCATCCCTGGACATACACTAGGGCATGCAGAGGCAGGTGCTCACAAAGCCAAGCTGTTCCCAGGGAACAGCAAGCATTCCAGCTATGTGCAGCTACTCACAGTACCACACTGTATCCAAGCATCTTCCCCACGGACACGGACTGGTGCTTCAAAGAGAGTGACATAAAATACCCTTAGTCACCAGGCTGTTACAGTGACCACCAAGCAGAAAAACATAGACCCCACTTCATCAAAGAGAGAGAGAGCTGGGGCTCTTCAATTCAGAGAATAAAAGGCTCCAGGGAAAGAAGGGGACAGACTCTTTAGTAGAGACTACTGTGAAAGGACAGGGGAAAATAGTTTAAACTAAAAGAGAGGAGATTAATTTGAACATAAGGAAGAAGATTTTTACAGGAGTAGTGAGGCACTGGCATATCTTGCCCAGAGAAGCTATGGAAGCCTCGTCCCTGGAGATTCTCAAGGTCAGCTGTGTGAGGCACTGAGCAGCCTGATCTAGCTGTAGGTGACCCTGTTTATTGCAGGGCAGTTGGACTAGATGACCTTTAAAGGCTCCTTCCAACTCAAAAGATTCCCTGATTCTATGATTACAATCCTTAAGTTCTGTGACAAGGAGGAATGCAATCACTCTAATGAGCAGCCCTCAAGCTCTTTTTTTATTTTCTTTTTCATTCAGCCCATGGGATGGGAAGGTTTTGTTGTGCCCATGGAGGAAAGAGGGCTTTGGCTACACCAAACGTCATCCTCAAACAGGCTTAAATGAGATGTGGGAAAATGGAGGTACCCCAACTCAGTCAATACACTTGGACCACTAAGAGTTTTCTTTTAATGTGGTGTGCCATATATAAGTCCAGTTTCCAATAAGAACTTTTCAAGTTCTAGCAGGATGTCTACCCTGCTGTGATATGTCTACACATTTCAAGGGTTTGCAAATAGTTTTTTTGGAAGCACAGAGATGATATTCAATCACTGGCCAACACATATGCTGAGCAAGCTATAACAAAAACAAAACTAAGTAACCCCTGCACTTTGATGTGACAATACAGCTATTTCTTCAGTAGTTTACGACCATCTCTCTATCTCAGAGAAGGAGATGCAGGACCTGAGCCACGTTTGCTGTTTTGTGTTGAAAGGCTGGGCTAACAGGAGATTAGCAGGAAGACAGTTCCAGGACGGATTATCTCTGTGCATAATAGTAAAGAAATTTCACTTATTGCAACACATACTGACACTAGGCTTGGAAGGTTGCCTTTGGCAGCATGCTTTTCAGGCAAGTGTTGTGCCGTCCTTCCAGGCCTGTGAAGAAGAGCATGAGGTTTTGTCTGAGGCACCATTCATTGTCCTGAACATTGAAGGATTGAGGGACAAAGTCCTCTCATCCCCTTACAAAAAATTTAAACATATTCTGTGTTTCCTATGTTGATCTTTCTCAGGAAAACATTTCGCAACAACTTGAAGGGCACACAGAGATCTCTGTAGGGACTGCAGCATAACGGGAGATGGTTGCACTGGGAGTGGCCAGTGCCCATGACTTTACATAAGGAATTCCTAATTCTACCAGTCAATGGTAGATAGCTGGAGATGAAAGAAGTCCAAATTCATTGCCTGTCACATAGCTGCCATGTGCCAGATAGGAAATTTTAGTCACCAAGACACAGCCTACTTGGATTCTACAAATGCTATAAAAATATCTCCAAAGATGAGAGAAAAGAGGTGGGTTTGAAGAAGCCACGCAAAAAAAACAGTCCAGCCTATTGCAGAGCCTGTAATTTACTGCACTAAAAGGCACTGAAAGAGCTTGGTGGCTTCTGTAAAAGGCACATACACCCTTGCAATCCATAGCAGAACTGCTGTGGATCTCTCTGCAGTGTAAGCATGAAGAGATGGTAAGATCTCTGCAGAAGAAAATGCTTTCTCTCAAAATAGTGACAAAGCACATAGACCAGATATGTCTGCTAATATTGGTCAAAAGGACAAAAAGTGACTTGGAAATCCAAGCTGTGACAAAGGAAGCAAAGAAAAAAGTAACAGGACAAAGCAAACCACTGAGAGAACAGCTTCATTGAGATCCCGGTATTCATGCCATACCCAGCACAGATGCAGCAACAAAACTAAGATACCACAGAAACAGAAAAGGAGGGTCTACCTCCTGTGAAAGAGGGAGTGGGAAAAAAAGTCGCCAGGAAGTTGGGGAAGCAGCAGGAGAAACATCTTGAAGTAAAATTTCGCTTTGATCCTGATGATAAATCTACATTTCCAAAATGGATGAGACACTTGGACCCATTCCCTGCTGCGTAAGGGTTTGTCCTCCAAGTGATGAGCGCATGTGAAAACCCACAGATGCACTGAGAAAGGGAAGGCAGATGACATCAGGCTTGAATTCAGATTAGAAAAATGTGCACGAAAGAGCAGTGGAAAAAAAAACTCAGACTGAACCATAGGAAAGTTTGGTGTTCCCTTTCAGTCCCACAACAGACGGTCTTTTTGGCCACGAATGGAGAGCACCCCATGTTGTTACAGATCAGCTGCCTCTCTACATACTCAAGCTGTCTATGATCATCATCTAGCAGGAAGGTTAAAACTGATCTGTAGCACTGGTGCATCACATAGGACTCTTGCTCCACAGTGCTTCACCTGGCACTAGCTGCCTGGATGTTCTGTGCCCATGTACTTCTCTGGGTCCATCACATAGACCACAGCAGTCATTTCTTCAGCATTCATGGAAGCCAACCAAAGGTGCTTCTGGCACTGTTTCATTAAGAAGCAAAGAAACACTGAGACCTTCAATCCATATAGATGATCTTGAAATAAGCTTCTTCAAAACATCTGCCCTCACAGGGGAAAAATTTCATCTCATCTTGGCTTCTCTTCTCTACCAGAGCAAGTGAATTGCCAAGGACAGGATGTATGAGGGTCATCCTCACCCAAAGGATTTACAAAATTAATATTGAAGGAGGTGCAGTAGTAGTACCTGATGTCAGCCCCTGACATTTTCCAGCAACTGATAATATACAGTAATATATGAAATCTTCATTGTAAAGATTCACATGTGCTTTTTAAGAATGATTTCACTACTTTCAAATGATCCATTAAAAATAATTCTCAAGACAAGACATTCTGTATTTTTACACTGTTATCATCACCATATATGATGTGCATAACAGAAGATTTTTTGCTTCATCTTGGTAGAATGCAGGGTTTTTCTGATGATATATAAAAACATACCTAGGAGTGTAGATTTTGCACCTTATGTCAGATTGTTCGATTCTTCCAATTATTAAATACATGAACTGTGATGTCAGCACCGCATGCAAGAAAAGGTTGGAGTATAAACATTCAGAATACAGCCTCTGTGTATCCAAATCTCTCTATTCTTGGGGAAATAAAATATATTTGAGTGGAAATATCATTGCCTCCTTGTCATAATTTCATTTTCAGAATAAAAATGAAAATGTTGAGGGAGTTATGATATCAGAATGTATGCAACATTATATTTTTAAAGTATTGTTAAATACTTCATACTAAGTACTGTTGAAGTGTGCTTAAATAAACACAGTAAACTGTATACAGTATGAATGTGCTCGACATCTCAAATGAGTTTATCCTTTCAAAGCTTGAGCACACCTGACTACCAGAAATCCAGATCAGCAAGGGTACTTGTGTTCACAAGGAGTGTCTTTACAGCTTTTATTTGAAGCATCTCCTCTTTAGTCAGTCTGGCTGAAGTCCAAGTTTTACTTGGAATTGAGATTAGAGATAAACGCCAGGGAGTTGCCAGCTCGTCCTCCCTCTCCTACACAAATGACAAAGAGAAGTGTAGGGATGTGTGGATCTATGGGCTGCTCACAGCCACTGAACATCAGAGGAGGTCTGAGCACACCCTGTGTGACATGGACTTCTGGACCTCCACCAGTACAAGGATGGCTGATAGCAGCTCCAGGCCCACAGACTCTGCAAAATTCAGACATACAAAAAAATATTTTGATTGTTTATAAAAAATAGTGATTTTCTTTTTTAAAAAGAGTAGTCTCTCAACTATCTCAGAGGCTACCCGTGAGATATAAATATTCTGTATTCTCACAGAGGAAATCTGCCATAAGAATTTGAAACTGAAGCAGACTAGATTGGGTACTGATGAGGATTAAAACCTGCGGGTTGAAATTGGTATAAATAAATAATAAATAAATTTTATTCAAAGTCTTTATGTCTATAGAAATTTAAATAATTGGAGACTCTTTTTTTCTATCTAATCCTAACATAATTAAAGTCCTATAAAATTCAGCTGTTCTTAAAGAGCATGACCTTTGAAGTTATTCATTCATCAGCTTAATCACTGTGAAGACAGGCTGACTAGCAAGAGAACAGAGGCCATGGTAAGCAAAGATCATAGTGAGATCTTGAAGATCTACACAGTAGAGAAAATCACAAAAGTTTGTGTGTGATTTCATTACACACATCTCAAAAAAGACAGCAAATAAATCTGGATTATTTTGCATGTATTGGATAAAAGACGTCTTTCAGTGGTTGCCATTGTGGTGACCTACTGCTCAGGTTTACATTCACAATGCCATAGAAGTAATGCACACTGAAATAATTTATTCAAGTCCAATTTTTCTCCCTGGATTTTCTCATGTGATTATCATTTTTTCCTTATCTTTTTACAGGCTCTTTGAAGGTGGCATAAATTGCATCTATCTCTGATTGAGAAACATGCTTGAAAATAACTTTCACTCCAGCTTCAACAAAAAAGAAGCCTTTCAAACTTGCACAGAGTTTTTAATAGAAATTAAATGAAATAACTTAACCTGGTAACTTGTACATGCAGAAAAAGAATGGATACCTAAATAGTCTTAGTTTGTCTCTACTACAGACCTTGATGAAAAGTAATGGCTACAACAAGTGTGGTTTGTTGTGCTGCCAAGATAATACTCTTCTTTTCTGAAGTTACTTGTACAGTAGACAGCACCAGCACTGTCAGCACTGTGCAATCTGAAGACTCAAGCTGGCAGCAATTGCTGTCAACCATAAACTACATGAGAACAATTTTTAAATCCTGTAATGGATATCAGATGCCTAGATCGTTGGCTGCTTGGAGGGGCTGGGTTCTGAACAACTCCAGTTCTCTCAGTTTGTCCACACAGGGGAGATTTTCCATACTTTGAATCATTTTTGTGGTCCTCTTCTGTATGTGTTCCTACAGGTCTATATCTTTCCTGCACTGAGGACTCCACATCATGACACAGTATCCCAGGTACTCACCAGTGCAGAGTAGAGAAGCAGGATCACCTCCCTCAACCTTCTGGCCATGCATTCTTTGAAGGATATGATTGGCTTTCCAGGCTGCAAGGGCACATTGCTGGCTCACGTCCAGCTTCCCACCCGTTAGTACCCCCACGTCTATTTCAGCAGGACCCTACTCTATCCTTACATCCCACTGATGGTGAGGGCTGTCACTATCCAAGTGCAAGACCTTGCACTTGGCTTGGTTGAACCTCATGAAATTCTACTGGGTCAACTGTTCAAGCTTATCCCTTCCAACTTGAGATATTCTATGACTCTGTGATTCTTCCTCCACACATGGCAAAGCTGCTTCCTTCCAGCACATGTAAGTAGCATGGAACAAGTAGCACAGAGCAGGAAAATATCTGAAGGGAAATGGATGGCACAGTGGGAAAGTTGTGCACTCCTGTCCATATAGCTGGAAGAGTGAGTCTTAGAGGTAAGGATCAGAGGCATGGATCCCAGAACACAGGCATATTTTTGCACATCAAAGCTCAAGTTTAGGATGCTGCATAGAAAATAGAACTTAAATTTAGCTTTGGATGTCAAAGAATTTCTGTTGTAATTGGCCAGATTAATTTCTGGCATGAACAGACACAATTGTCATTTATTTTGATAATTTATGGCAGCAATTTATCCTTAATGTAAGTCCACTGACACCGTTGCAGTTACATCATGGCTTTATTTAGCTTGATATTTTTATGAAGGGGAGGAACAGAATTTAAAGAATCACGTGTCAGTTCTTGGTTCAGGAATTTGTTTTTTACTGTTGCATTTTACATGAGCTGCTTTTGCAACGTATCCTCCGACTACCTGTTTTCCTGTATTGTAATAATGTTATTTTTTTTCCTTTTTCTACTACTTGCATCAGGGCATACTGATGAAATGCTCACCTGTGTTGTGTTTGCTGTCTTACAAGATTAGAAATGATTGCTGCCTTGCACTCCTGCTCCCTCTGTAACTTTCATATACTGAGCAGGTTGTTTTCTGAACAGTGAAAAATGCTAATAATCTATGTTAAGTGCTTTTTATGCATTCTTCAATGCATTCTTCAGCTTTGCACTGTTCTTTTCAGCTTCACAGATAAAGTCCTAAACAATTACAGGGCAAATATCTTTATGTAAAAACTACTTCAAAGCATATATTCCACACATACTATAAAATTAATGATAAAATTTCACTTCTCTTTTCTGAGAAACTTCTATTTTTACTATTTCCAATACTGACATTAGAGAGAAAAGTAAACACAACACTCAAAATGGATGCCATGTACACGGACACAAGTATCTGTTCCCTTTGCAAGGCAGATCCCTAGAATTTGCACAGATGCCAAATTCAACAGCTTGAATTGCTTTATTACGTCTGCTTAACTCATAATCTGGGCATACACTGGCATGAATGTTTAACAAACACTGGTGTTCTATTTCATGGCAATCTCTCCGGTATGGATACCCCTGGGAAACTCATATTTCTTCCAGGTTGGGCACAGGGACATTGAAGAAGTACCCGAGTTATCAAAAATGATTGTATGTAGTATATCTGGACTGCTAGAGACCAACAAAAAGTGAGCATCTATGTAGGCACCTGAAAGACTCTGAAATCCTCTCTTCAAGCTTGTAAGAGCAATTTTTATACTTTTAGAATGCAGCTACTTATCAAGATATCTCCAGAGATGACTGTGATATGGTTGTCACAAACCTTGAACAACAGCACATGTCCCTACAGGAGGCCAGGGCAGAAAGAAGGCTCCAAGGCAATTGATGGCCTCCTCCAGGCACTGGAAACATGGGGAATCAGCCTGCAGCCCTACCTGCTCCTCGCCAGCTCTTCTGTCCCCACACACCAGCATTCATTGGTGCTAAAGGCAATTAGCTACAGCACAAGGAAGAATGTAGTCACAGGGCATGTCAGAAAGCCAGAAGCCCTAGAGCAGCGTTGTGAACTCCTGTCACAGATGCCCTATCACAGTAATTAGCTGGGGTGTGATGATGTTTTGATACCTTTGTACACAAACAATCGCATTCAGTAAATCTAATGTGCCATCTGAAGTCTTCCTGCAGGTCAAGTGAGCAGACCTCACACAAAGCAGGTGAGACCCTCTCTGACAAGGTCCCATCTGAGGGGTGTGGTCTGATCCTGTGTGTCTGCTTGCTCATAACCTCTACTGCTTCAGATTTTCAGACCCTTCTAATTATGCTTGCATTTAACAAACTTCTACTGAGCTACTGTTCAACAGAACAGACCAACTCCAGGCTGCCAGTTCAGGCAACAGACTTGCTTGCTGTGAGGATATCTGCTGTTCCTTAGCCAATGGTCAGCAGTGGCCTTCAATTCATAGCAGCCATCACACATCAGTCCTGTAAGTCTTTGGTCCCCCAAAATCGAAAGTCCTCAGAGACTGCTTGCAGACTTTTTTTCTTTAATTTCTTTACTGGGTTTTCCACATCCCTGGAAAAATGTCTGCAATATCTTTCATAAACATCATCATTTATTAATGTACTGCAAGTCTGAAACAGCCCAGTTGTTTGGGTGCTTGGTAATGTCTGAGGTTAGCTCATTTATAAAGAGGAGCAACACTGGAAAGTGTTTCTCTTCAGAGAACCCTGCTGATGAAAAGTTGCTTAGAGCACATCCAAAATTCTGTCTCACACCGGATCTTTAATATAGTTTCTTTTGGATGAATTTACAGTATGTTTTTTTCTTCTGCCTAATAACCACTAGTATATTTGTATGCATTATTTTAATGCAGATTTTTTTTTTTTTCTGATGTTATGTGAGAGACGGAGAAACAGCACCTGGGAAATTTGGCAGGCATTTCGGTAAAAGTGTAACAATAGTGTAACAGATTAACCATGTGAGCATTAGTATTTAACTTGATTTTCTTTTCATTTAGTAATTGTAAATGGTAATTTGAATATTCATAAGTTAGCAAGACACATTAAAAAGACATCTTTGGTAGAATGAAATACTATAAAAACAAGTCTGTATGTTTGCAGGTTAAACAGACCAAATAAAGCAGAGTCCAGAAGAGAAGAACCCGCAGAAAACATAATCTTTCTCTTTTCTAAACATATGCATAAGGGAAGGATTAGCTTCAACATGTAATATTCAGGAGAGTTACATGGGAAATTCATTTTCCATAGCAACAGCTGTTTTAGAGGTTAGAGCAAGATTAAGAACCTATTTCATCTATCTTTGCTTTAAATTAATGGTTACTGCCTAACTAGCAGGTCAAAACTGGCATTTCAGTGAAGACAAACATCTCACTGCAAAAAGTTATTCCTGTGGTTTTGGTTTTCTTATCTGATAATGGGAAATCATGTGCCATATTGCAAGTTGCTATGCAATTACTAATTCACCATTTCAGTTCTTCATGGTTAGCCAAAAAGGCCCTTAAGTAAGTAAAAAGGAATTCAAAAATGTTAATAATCTCAAGATGTTAAACCCCGATTTGTACCTAATTCTGTTAGTATACGCTGTCCAAATTAAAATGTAACATCAGACTTTCTGGATTTGTTGGCTTTTAAAAATCCAATAAAAAATTGTATTGTCAAAAATGCTATAACTCAATTTTGATCTTATCTCTAGCTCTGTCAGAAAAAAACTACAGGAAAGTAATGACTTCTACAAATGAGAAATTATAAGAGATTATTTTTATTATTAAATAACATCCAAATATTTGTCAGATATAAAGGACTGAAGAATAAGGATTTGACTACTTTCTCTGCACAAAAATATTAGATTCAAATCCTTAAAAGCTTAGATACTTAAGCCCTACAGAGGGCCCAGATTCATCTCTTCTCACCAAAGAATCCTAAATTAGGACTCAACAAAGACTTCCTCTAGAAGTCCTTCAGGGAAATTGAGGGGTACCAAAAAATGACCCAGCTTCCCTAAAGGCTAAATAACCTTCTGAAGTAGTCTACCTGTTGCTATTGGGATGCTGGGAAGGAAAGCAACTCAGGAGGCAAAATTTCAAGCGACTCTCTGCACAGGAGTGGATCATGAGGAGTTCGGTGCTTCAGCACTTGTGATGAGCAGAACCTCTGCCGTGTGGGATGTGTCAGGTGACCCTGCTAAACAAAGGGAGGGACAGAGAGGAACTGGAAAACATTGTGACGAAGGACTATGTACTCATGAATTTTTTATGTAGGCATGTCCTGTTGGTACTTGCAAATTTATTAACTGACTTATTTTACTTATGTTAATCAGGTCACGTACTTTAGGCAGTATGGAAGAAGCATTTGTTTTTCAAGTAACTTAAATAAAGAGCAGATGGCAGCTTAGTGATCAGGGACTGGATTTGTTCTCAGTTCCAGGTTCATAGTCACAACATTATTTATTAGAATCTAAACCAGGATATATCTTATTTGAGCCAATAATCACAAACAAATCTACATGGAAAAACTTAGTATCATAGCTGATAGTCAGGGTATTGATTAATCTAATTTTCAGTGGAAGGGACTGAAATGTCCTGGTTGCTCGGGCCCTGACATATTTGATTTATATCTCTGGAAAATGTCAGTTAAGGGACTGCACAGAGACATTGATTGGCCACCAGCCAAGGCTTCTGCTGGGATATGGGAAACTCAGGTTCAAGTCTCCATTTCAAGCATTTCATGGTACACCTCTGTGTGAGAAAAGTTCAGAAGCACCAACCTCACAGAGAAGATAACAGCAAGGTATTTGGGTTATCTGCCTGGATTGCAAGATAGCAGTTCCCAGATCTCTTCCTAAATCAGCAGGGGAGAAGGTTTGAAACTGAAATATTCATATCTCAGGGATGAATGAGGTCCTGGCCTCTCATTCTTGCACATTTGCCACTTGATCCCACCCAATACAAGGGAAATCACAGGACAGAAAGGTTCCATAAAGGAGCAGAGCAGGCTGCTGCAGAGAAGGCACCATATAGATGTTACAGCATACATCTCCAAAACTTTGCAGAGATTTTGTGTGAATGCAGCTAGCACTTGCTCTCTTATGGGAGGACACATCTGAGGGGAGCTTCTCTCTTACCTTTGGTTATGATGTTATGGGTAATAGATACTTATTTCTTCAGAGCACCAAAGGAATGTAACAACTTCAATCAGATACACATCATCTGAGGAAAGCCCCCAGCACTGCATGTTTTGTGCTGTTAGCATTCAATGCCCCCTCTCTCTCGCCCTGCCAACTTTGTCCATCTTTCTAAAAGCTGAGCCTATGGCCAGAGGCAGGCCTAGGCTGAAGCACATAGGAAACCAAAAAGAGAATTAACCTCCTTTGGAAAGATGCTCTGCTACAGCAGATCCTCATGAGTAGGCCATGACTTCCTGACATTATTTTTCAGTGGCACAGGAGTACGTGTTCACACCAACTAGGGAAGGGCATTTAGATACTCCCCACTAAAAGGGCTAAATTCTTCAGGCAAATAAAGCTGCTCAGTCTTCCTGGCTTGCCAAACCTCTCTCCTCTCTAGGGAGAGTTTCATTACAAAGAGGGCTTCCCCCTTCTTTCACAGAGCGCTTTCAGTAAACTAAATGTGAGTTCTCTCTTCAGATCTTATTATTGTTAGAAATGCATACCTTTCTTGAAGTTAAAATGGTCACTGTTAGAATCAAAAACAAAACATCTGCGTGTGTGGGAAAGGGAGAGCTAGCACAAATAGTCACGACTGCAAATGGACACCACTTTTCTTTCCAAGTGAATATGACCCCAGACAGTAGGACGAGGCTGTATGCTGGCAGTCCTTAAAGTACAAAAATAAAGCCCCACTTCAAATACATTTGCTACTAGAAATAGAAAAGTATTCTCTATATTTATATTATATTAGTGGTTGGTTTTGGAAGTTTTGCCAGAACTCATCCAGAAATCAAAATAAATTAAAAAAAAAAAAGAGAGAGAGAGCGAGAGAGAGAGAGAAAGAAAGGAAAAAAGTTTTACATGAATCATCCATGTCATGGTCTTCATAAGCCTACATCATTACCGAAGTATGTCCCAAATTGCTGTATGAATACCAGATTTGAAACACTGGTGGGAAAAAGAAGGTATAAGTTATGTCAGAGTACAACCGGTACTAATGTGATGGCAAAACAATATCATTCTGTTAGTCTGTGAAATTTCTGTGGTGGTACTGTAAGACACATGACTTTGATACAATAACAGATGTGGTAATACACTATTTTACACACAATGCAATGCCTTCAGCAATCTGTGGAGATGAAACCTCAATCCATAACAGGAAAATAAGGCTGAGCTTATAAATTTCTAAATACTTATTATATAGTGCAGCATTGCAAAGGCAATACTTACTACAGATCTGATTGAAGGAGCCTCCAAATGAAGCTGCTGACACATGGAGATTGTTTTGATTACATCTTAAAACGAAGAAGTCTAATTTTTGGAAGTGTTGTACTTGTCTTTCAATGGCTGTCTCATGGAATGGTTTACAGTTTTGTCATAATCTCTTAGTTACAAAATGGAGGTTTATGAGCACTTGCTAGCAGACATTAAATTAATCACCCACAAAATGAAGATAAGCACATTCGTTCCTTCTGATGACTTTTTTCCTTGTTTATCAACCTTAAGGAAATGGGAGCAATCACAGGAACATCTAGCCCTGGAGATTTTTAAAACCAGAATGTATAAAGACCTGAATCACCTGACCTCATAGCTGTCATTGCATTGATGTGGCAGTTTGATGGCTCACGTATAGGATGGACAGCTACAGGTGATGCACAGCTGGACCTCCTACTCACTAAAAAGACATAATTGGTTGTGTGTGATAATCAGCGGCAACACTGGCTACAGTGAGAATGAAACAGTGGAGTTCAAGATCCAAAGAAGAGTAAGGACAGAGGTAGCAGAGAATAGGTAAGCAAACCTCAGATTATTAAATGAATTGGTAGGTGACAACACCATTGCTCTGAAGGGTGAAAGATCTCACAGGAGCTGGCAGGTCTTTAAAGAATCGTTTATCCCAATACTCAGGAAACAAAGCGGACTTATCGGGATACTTTTTTGGCTGAGTAGAAAAGCCATGACAGAGCTCTAGTGCAAAAAGGCAACATGAGGTCAGCTGGAATAGATGTTCAAGGACTACCAAAGGCAAGAAGAAGAGCTTCTGAATTAGCAGGAAAAGGCTGAACAAGAGAAGTGTGGGCCCATCAATAAATGAGTCAGTGATTTACTTAGAGCAGACATGTTCATGTACTCAATGCCTTTGCCTGTCCTCATTAACAAGGTCTCCCAGGCCTCAACAGTAAACAAAAGTGTTAAAATAGGAGAGAAGCTAATAGAATTGGTGAAAACCGAATCAAAGATAATACACAAAATCTTGAACCTGACAAAATCTTTGCCCTTGACACGTTGAGGAGAAAAACTTGGCTTCAGGCATGGATTTGCTAGAGGTAAATCATTTTTTTACAATCTTTTATCCTTCTTTGACAAAATGCGTGGATTTCTAGATGAGTGGAATATAGTGTCTGTCATTTACTGTACCTTAACAAGGCTTTTAGCCTTGTCTCTCAGAATAATGTATCCAAGTTAAGGTATGGATGAGTAGAAAAAAAAAAATGAATATAAAACTGGTTGAATAACTGAACTCACAGGTTAGTAGGTAATCATTAATGGGCTGTACTCTACATGCAGGCCAGTAACAATGAAGCACTGCAGGGGTATGTACAAGGACTTGTCCTGTTTTATGTCCTTATCAGTGATTTGGAGGACGTGACAGCACAACATCATCAAGCTCGCAGGTGACACCAAACTGGTGGAACCAATTGATACACTCAAGGAGGGATGCCATCCAGGGAGAGCAGAAGTGGCTAGAGAAATGGGCTGGTTTTATGAAATTCAATGAATAATTGGTGGACTTCCTGAAAGAACACGACTGACCATACGACTGCAGTGAGAATCACAATCAGACTCCTCACTCATCCTGTATATGTATCAGCGTTGCTGAAAACCTGCCATTGTTTTTCCACTGCTCAACTGCATTACAATTCACTCCCTCTCCTCTTGGTCTTTCTATACAGTGGTGCATCTGATTTAAAGCTGTACAGAAGCACACTGCTGCTGTGGGAGAAAGAGGAAGAAAGGGAGAATGGATACAGGAGCATGTGAAAATTGTTACTGTTCCATAACAACATCAGCTAATGTTGTACATGTACACACATCTTTAGATTCTCTCAGGCAATTCCTTTTAGAATTTTTGTCCACCTGCTGGAGAAGAGGTAGGGGGCAAGTATCACTCACAGATTAATTAAATTTATCTTACTTCTGAGCCAAGATATTGTCATAGGAATTTCAGTCTTCAGTGATTTTGACAAAGGAAGCCAAGGAGCTTTCTTAAGCATCCTCAATCACACTTTTTTATACCAGGAGCTAAAACTATTAAAGTCACTGGCACACCAAACTGACAGAGCAGCTAAAAATTTGGTCTGCTAAAGGCATTAAAATAGAGAAAAGCTATCCTACAGACATTTTCAATACAACTGTACAGCTCTATTGGAGTCTAGAGAAAGAAATTTAATGCAAAGAAGGTTCAAGACGTATTTTGTGTTACTCAACTATAAACATTGCTTTATTTACCAAAATGAGAAGGAAGAAGGAGAAGAGTGGAGAAATTTGACAAGACTCATAAAATCTCTGAGATTTAAATATCCATGTGGTAGGAATCTCGCAGTTAGGAACTCACAGGAAATATTCATGGCCAGATTTCCAGGGGCACTGAGACATCAGTGTGCCAGGCTTGAGGCCCTCTGGAAAAAAAAAGAAAAAATAAAAATCAGAGAAAGAAACAGAAAGACTTAAGGGTGAGTTATATGACCTAACTAATCATGTTAGGTGCCCATACTAAAAATGTTAGCCCACTAAATCATTGCACACCATTTCCCCATTATGGTAGATATGAAATCATCTGATTTTTTGATAGTAGAATGTATCGGTCATTTCAAGTTCTGTCCAGCTTCTGCAGAAGTGTCTCAGTGCTGACAGTGCTACACACCTCTTCAGGTTGATGCAATGAATGTAACAGTAACCTCCAGCCTGCCTCATGTGGAGCCTGGTCTGGCTGCAACCCCAGAACTCATCAGTACAAAAGGGGAAAGAGAGAGGTTATGTTTTTAATCTTTAATTGGAGGTGGAAGATAATCTGAGTTTATTATCTAAACCCACATCTCAATGCTTCATGAGTGCGCTGTCTACAGAGCCAGAGGATGTGTTATCAAGGAAGAGGAGAGAAGGAAAATGGGAGGAGGTGCAACTATGCATGTCAGGTGAAGATGTTTAACATTTCATCCTGAGCACGGGTGATAATTTTCCTGACATTTTTGGTAAAATGCCCAAGGCAGGGACAGAATATAAAGATTGCCTGTGTTCTTCAGGGTTTCCCATTGTATTCCCATGCCAGCCAGCACTCTTAGTGGATGTGGAGAACGGAGAAGAAGCCCAGTTCTCCTGAAGTGCTCCAGACAGAGTTGGCATATCTAACCTGGCTTATACAAATCTCAGTTCCTGAATAGATGCCCAAATCCAACCTGAAGAATGACTGTGACCCTGAAAACTCATTCACCTAACACAGTGAGGAAAATCCTGAAGACAGAATATTCTCTTGATAGTGAAGATTTTTGAGTCAGTCTATTTCTGCTGTAAGTAGGCACAAAATCCCAGTCGGTATTATTTCAAAGAAGAAAGTTGAAATTGTTTATATTGCAGGTCAGACAGATGTTCTGTGCAAGGAGCCAAATCATTACTATTATACTTGTGCTTTATTGCAGAGCTTTAGAACCACAGTCATGGGCCAGGACCCCACTGTAACAGGCAACAGATTAAAACAAAACTTATGTCCTTCCTGACATAAGTCTGAGTAAACCACTGGCTTCAGTGTGAATATTCACACCACATAAAGACAGTTAATTTGTCCTAATGAATAATCCATCTCTACACCTTTACATTCACATGCACGCACACAAACATACACACAAAAAATGAACAGGAAACCATCAGCTAAAAAGCTTAGTTTCACCAAGAAAATAACCACATGCATTTGTAGCAAACAGTTATTTGTCTTTCTTGGAAACAAAGAGAGCCCTCCTTTTCTTTTGCTTTGGCATTTATTTGTATTGGTGATTTCCAAGGAAGCAGGCTGGCTCCATACCTGGAATAGCAAGTTTAGGCAACATAAATGTTGATTATAAAACTGTTTAAATGTAATGTTGTACTTCTTACTTGCAAATTTGATCAAACAGTAAATAAAAACCTGCTAGCAAGTAACTCTTAAAATATGTATTTGATTAGACTGAACTATTTTAATCTGTAGGCAAGTTCTATTAACCATGCATAGTCATTTGTTTTGCTGATGGTCATGATCGAGCTTTACCAAGAAGCTAGCCAAAACTTGCCACAAAATTGGAGATGTCCTAGAAATTGCATGAGAAAACTACTTTCTTGCCTTCTTTCAATCTTAAATAAATAGTAGGGTACTGTGTGTGCTGAAAGCGAATCATTTATGTTGGACTAAAACAGGGAAGGAAAAAAAGATGCAAAGGCCAGAATAAAAGTCGGCTGGATGCCTGGAAATAAATATTAATATATCTGAAAAAAAAAATAAATTTCAAAGTAAGGATGTGAAAAATGGAAAGCCCAAACCAAAAGTAGGGAAGGAACTTAAAATAATTCAGTTTTACGACTAAGTGGCATGATACCAGCCCAAAGCAGGGCAAGGTTGCTTCCGAGATCTGAAAAAAACAAAGTAATTGTACTCCTTAGCTGCTCCAGTGTGAATGCTGAATAACTCTTTTGCTTTCTACAGATTTGCCACAGAATTAGGCAAAAATATTTTGTCTTACACTCCTGCAGATTGGGGTGTTCACAATGTAGCCTCCTTGAAAAAGCACAGAGATTACCAGCCCAATTGACTTGCAGGATCATGGTTTTTATCTGATTGAAACGAAAGCAAAATCCAGGCCCACTACAACAGACATTCATCATCATCATTTTTTTTCATTGGCAACAATATAAGGATTTCCCAGTTTAGATGAAGGAATGCTCCTGATCTGCCTTGGCATGCCAAACATTACTACTCTCTGTGGTGAAGACAGAGTGAAATGGTTACATACACCAGACAATGAATGATAAAAACTCCCATTGTTTGTTTCCTACCACAAAATCTGGGAATACATTTTCTTCAAACATTTTCTATAGCTTTACCATTGCAAAAATGAAGAAATACCAGACTAAAGCTGCTAAGTGTCATATGGCCAGCTGGTGATAAAAGGCTGAACATTTGCCATGAATTTAAGACTTAAGTGAAGACCTTTCTGATACTCTACTTCTTCTTTGCAATACATATTATGATTTTTTTGTTGGTTTTGCTGTTTCATGATATTTCATCTTTTGTAGATGCAAACTAAAGAAGAATTAGGTCATCAGGTTTATAACAATGCACCAGAAAAGTAGGGATCTGTTTAATATAATAGAGTCAAAAAATACTAGCAAAGAAGGATCAAGTGGGTTTATTGAGAAGTAATCTGTAAAGGTAAAGGTAGTATGACTGCAGAAGGAGATCAAAGAGTAAGGTCAGAACACAGGAAGGCCTAAGGAAGAGAAGATGTACTGAATTGTAAATAATGAACTAAGGGAAAGAAAATTATCCAGAAACGAAAATGATAAGAACAGAAAGAGCTAACAGAAAATATAAGTAAAATATTTTCAAAAGATTATATTTTGAAATGTCATATAATAAAAAGTCTTTTGAGAAAAGATGCCTTAAAAAAAAAGAAGCCAAATACTGAATGAACAGGAAAACCCCCTGAATTGAGCCAGCCAGAGGGACAGACTGACCTGAAGCAAATAATGGCGAGAAAAGATATAAAATAGGTTAACAGAAAGAGGGAAAATAGGATTCTAGACAAATACTGAAGGACTTGTGTTGTATATAAGGCAAATTACATGACAGGCAAAGGAGCAATTAGCAGAAAAGTCTGTCATTTAATCCTAGGAACTGGTTAGAACCCAAGCGGATGAGAGATGTGGTTTAAGTGGTTTTTCTAAGATCAGTATCCCAGAAGCCCTGCTGCAGAATATAAACAGAAAGATGGTGTCAATCACACTAGTTGGAAGCGAAATGGCACAGAAATCACTTAACTTCATCCCTGAAGATTAAATGTTGATTCTGACTTTGTTTTCAGTTTTCAGACTACATTTAAGAGAATACCTCTGCTCCATTTGCTGCCCAGAACCTTTGACATTCCTTCTCCTAATATTCTTCCTTTTTTTCCTAACTAGAAGATTACTGATGAAACCCATTTCAACAAATATCAAACACATTTAGTCGAAGACCGTATGTGGTCTCAGTACATCTCACTTCTTGGCAGTGATGGGGAGCAAGAAGTTTGGTTCTGGGACAAGATGAATTTATTATTTTTAAAGAAAGGTATTTGTATTTAGTCATACATTCCAACTAAGACCTCCAGTTCAAAGGTTTATAATCCTAGCTGGCTGTACTTCATTAGTCCCCATGGGCCTTAGGGTTTAACTGTCATGTTTAGTCACTGGAACACTCTCTTCCCCACAGACATCTGGTGGCCCATGCAGATAAACATAGGCATAACCTCTTATTTCTGGGGATACTGCATCACCATTTCAGGCTATAGTGTGTTAGAATCCTCCAGGCTCATGTTGTCAAGGATCACCAAAGACACAAAGCAGTAATACCTTGATGTCAGCTACTGTCCTGAAAACTCCACCTATGCTTCATAGAGGCTGTTAATATTATAATTATTATTATTATTATTGTAAACTAAAGGTAAACAAGAAGAGTTTATCTGAAAATAGTCATCATAGATGATTCTATGATTTACTGGGGGCTGTGCGCTTGAAGTGGTCAACTTTCCTTGTGCAGCACCCCCAGATCTCATCAGCTAGGAAAGAAGAGGGACCTCTGCAGTGAATATAGAAGGCAGAAGATGACTGAAGTGTAGCTATTTGATTTAGGGCTGTCTGGAACAGGCTGCTCAGGGCAGTGGTGGAGTCACCATCCCTGGAGGTGGTTAAGGAAAGGGTACGTGTAATACTTAGGGACATGGTTTAGTGGGCAGTATTGGTGGTAGCTGGACAGCTGGACTAGATGATCTCAGAGGTCTTTTCCAACCTTAGTTATTCTATGATTAAATGCGTGTAACTACACGTATAAATACAGTCACAGTTATATGTTCATCTAGATATCTTCCATAGATACGCTGCAGCATCAGCCAACACAGATGTGCCACCACAGACTTACGGTGTTCAGAACACTTTATAACCAGTTATAATTTTCTAGATCAAGAAAAGCAAGAGAAAAAAAAAAACATTTGGGTTGGTGTAACATAGCTGCATGCTGCACTTTATGGTATTGTAGGAGTATGTGCAACATCAACTTTAATAGAATGTAGATAAACTGTGAAAGTGATCTTTTCTCCCAGAAATTAAGAAAGCAAATGAGTAGAGTGAGGCTGACAGAAGAAGTCGAAACTAGAAACTTTCCAAAGTCTCACTGGGCCAGTCATGGTCACGAATATTTGAGTTCCCCTGTTGCCCTATCTACTCCATTACGGAGCTTTGGCCGAAACTGTCCACTGCAGTGACTACCTTCGTTGGCATGGGAGGAAATTATTTGTACATATTTCATACATAACAACTTTTATACTTCCAGACAGAGTGCACGAGCATTAACTGAATAGATTTTCCACATGCATTATAGTGCATCCAGATTAGATGAGACCCGCTCTGTGAACACCTGAGTTTTTCTTGTAGTGAGCCCAAAGAACCTGGAACACACCAATATTTCATGCACTCCGGAATGCAGGAATGTCCTGGATCCCCACACATCCAGGAAGTCAGGTGGGAGAATATCTGCTCTCAAAGCTAAAAGAATGAGGAAGACTGGTCCTATCTATATCTCAGCTAAAACAGCAGCCTTGATGTCCTATATCTTCACACTGACTTCTTTCCTGTACATGAATCACACCACAAAATTTCTTTGTATGTACATTTGCTTCTGTAGACTCATAGATCTATTTTTGTACACATCAGTGACAAATGCAATTTAAAAACTGTTTTCCAGGAAGACTTTTTTCCGTTATTTCTTTCTGAAGTCATTACTGAATTTTATTTATCTCTACCACTTTAATAACAACACTCTGCAGAGGCTAATGAAGGAAGAGATAGGCTTTTACCAAAGAACATAATTGATGTTTCTGCATCAACTGTGATTCTTGGCCACTCATGCCAGTGTTTTCCAGCCTCAGTTGATGAAGTCATACCCACGATATCAACAAAGAAGAGTTTAACTTCTTCCCACTTACATTAGGTGTTCTCATCAGTGTGTTCCTTTAAGAAGATGACAGTTCCAGACACCCCATTAGAAAGAGCCTGAGTTTATTTTAGTTGTCATTGCTATCATCTATGTGCCATATATTCCCTGAAGAGAAGACAAAGCACTGCTTGAAAGATTAGGACACCAAGGTGACATATTTTTGCATTTCTCTGGTTCACCAAATACTGAATGACTCAAGTCAATGGTTAGGCTTTCTGGGCGATTGTGGAATGCAGAGCTCAGTGCATTTGTCATCTCCATCTGCTTTCCTAAAAAAGATAGAGGGAAGATGGATGATATTTCCACATTGTAACTTTATGTATTGAGACTTACAATGGTCCAGTAAGTTTATTAGGACAGTTGACAGTCAGTGACTATGACAGTCATTGTAGAGAGTGTGCAGAAAAGTTTTAAAAAATCATCAAGTGTTCTTCCCAGTTTTTGTTTTAAGTCCAGTTTGCATTTACTGTGTGCATGTATGCATATCTGTCTGCTCGTGCACCCACCAACCCATTATGTCCTATCCAGAAGCTTATGAAGCAGTTGGATGATCTCTGTTAAATATGACAAAACACTGGAGCTCTCAGTGGCTTTCCCTCACATATTTCCACAACATGTAGAGTATGCTGTGGTACAGAATCCATGTCTGCTCTTACCACAGTGCCTAGTCCTCCAGCCAACCTCCTCATCCAAATCTTGATTCCTCCTACTTTCTTTGTCATGGATTGGTGCCTGGTGCTGGATGTAGCACTTTATAATATAGGTGGGGACCTAATTCTTCAGTTCCTATCAGTTTCCCTGGAGGTAGGAGGAGAGACACAGCTTGTATCCTCAGTGAAAGAAAAGCTGCAGGGGTCCATAAATCTTCCAGGCACACACTAGGGTACTCAGCTCTACTAGCTCCAAGTCAATTGCTTCAGAGCCTGTTCCTTTTGACAGCATGATGGCCTCTGTCATGGTAAAATATTCATATGAATTTATTTCCACTTCCTTTCTAGGATGCGCCAAAAAAAGTTCTTCCTTAATAATGTTTTAATGCTAACAAGACTTTCACAGATCACAATTGATCAGCTTTTTGCTGTTGCAGGTATTCAGTGGTATTCAAGAAGAAAAAAATTTCACTCTTCCATACAAAAATGATGGTTTTATCAAGTACGAAACATTTGGGAGTTTCGTAAATTTTGACAACTTACAGTGGGAGACAATAAAAATTAATGGTGCCAACCCTTTTTTTCTTCTTGTGTTAATAAATTGATTTTATTACAGCAAAATTTTGCTTTTCAACAGTTTTTCCATTATTTCCCTTTAACTTCTAGATTATATTTTTATTATTATATACCTATACATATTTCACTTTTATACAGCAGTTTTGACATTATCCAAGTGAAATATTGCAGTGACTCTGGATGTAATTTTTTCTGGAACAAAAGGCCCATAAGTCACTTATATTCTCCCTATAAACTACATTCTGTACAGCTCAGCAAATAACAGAGTTTGTAGTCTGGGACTGAACCAAAAAAAACATTAAAGGAGAAATTTAGTTCAAACCAAATCAAAGCAGAGACTGACATTACAAAAATAAATGCAAAATTGGCTGGGTTATTAGCAAAAACGAAGTTTTCATTTTCTTATAAAGATGTTAATGTCTCTGTCCTGATATGGCTTAGTCACTGATTTGCCACACTCAGCTCATCTTTGTAAACTGTTTATGTTCATGTCAAATCTCATTTTTGGTGAACATAATGGGAAAAAATCTTTGTGATTCAGACTTTGTTCTCCAGGCCTGCTAAGGAAGGCCCCTGATCTCTGGAAGCATCCAAGCGTAAGCTAGTACTGCTCATGCTCTTGCTTTCTTTACTTTCCCATACTTAACACAAGCTGAACTTATTTCATATGAGCTTCTGGCCAGCCTCCACCTTCGTTGCACTCAACATCCTTCACCACAACTCACAAACTGAGCTGCATCAGTTTAGCATGAAATCTGACAAATTTCCATGTGGTAGAAACCAAGGAGTAGCCGCTAGCCATCAGATCCTCTGAAAAGGGAGGAGTAGGAGATGCCCAGTTCCTACAGGGACTTAATTATCATCAGAAATCCTTTTGGTCTCTGTGGGGGTCACAATGGCATCTTTCTCTACTTGGTAACATTCTGAAAACTGGAGACTGAAGGAGTCATGGTACTTGCCTGAAAATAAGGTTCTCAAGGAAAAAATAACAAAAAATAGATAAAATGCAAAAAATTTGCCCTCACAGGAAGATGTTGCCAATAAAATCTCCTTGAAAAAGTCCAATGGAGGGCCACAAAGATGATAAAGAGCCTGGAGCACCTCCCTTATCAGAAGGTGAAAAAAAAGACTGAGAGGGGATTTGATCTATGTCTGTAAATATCTAAGGAGAGGGAGGCAAAAGGACGAGGTTGAACTCTTCTCTTCAGCATATAGTGATAGGATGAGTGGAAATGGCCACAAATTGAAGCATAAGAAGTTCCACACATAGGTGCGTGGGAACATTTTCAAAGTGAGGGTGATAGAGCCCTGGCACAGGCTACACAGAGAGGTGGTGGAATCTCTGGAGGAGAATTCTCTGGAGACATTCAGGACCCACCTGGACTCCTACCTGTGCAACCTGGGCTAGGGAGCTGCTTTGGCAGGGGGGTTGGACTCTGTGATCTCTGGAGGTCCCTTCCAACTCCTGCAATTCTGTGATTCTGTGTAAATGAAAACAAGCAATTCCTTGGGCAGTCATGTTAACACACAATGTCTTGTGTTAACAGACTGCCTCCTATGGCCTCTACTCTTGAAACTACATACTCTGCTCTCCACCAAATTTTAAGTGTCTCATTAAAATACTACCCAGATTGGGGCAGTTGTAAAGCTTCTTTCTTGTGTGCATCTCTGATGTCTAACAAAAATAGGTTGTCAGGACTGTTGGAAGGGTCTTGCTTTCTCCTCCCCCTAGATGCTTATCTTTGGAACAATCACAAGAATCTTTCAGTTTCCAGATAATTTTGTGAAACTAGCTGGGGAACAGCAACAAATAGCGAAATTCCTTAACTCCCTTCTTCTCTATGTTTCTATTATTGCTTGGGCTGCAATATAATGTGAAGCATCAAGAAGTACCTTAAACAATGACTGATTCAGGCAGTCCTCCTCTTGATTAAGGCTAATCCTCTTTATTTTGTTGTTCTCTCTTTCTGAGTTTTCTGGTAAAATAGGTCACCTTTCTTCTATTGTTCTCCAGGATGAGTTCTTCATAACTGTGAAAACAGGCATTCATATTTACCATTTTCTTATCTGAAACATTTACTAGAGGGAATTCAGTCCTTACTCTGATACTGAACTCAGAGATTACAGTCTTCTGCAAGATATTCAGATTCAAATTCAACTTATCTCAAATGCTCTCCTTTACCCTGAAACCCATTGCTCTGAAAAATATCTGCTTTGAATGGTCCTTAAAGTGAAAATATAAGTTTTTCACTATGTTTCTCTAACAAACAGCTTCTATTCCACAAAATTATTGTACTTTTTTATTGCTTATTTGGCAGTGTCCAAGAGGATGCAAGTGCTGCAAAGTATGGATATGAAAAATCAGATTACTGCCTGCTTCCACTTGCAAATCTGAGGTGGCTGTAGTGATAACAATAGAATAAAGAAAGTCAGTGAGAAGGAAAAGTCAAGTATGGTCAGTAAAGTCAACACTACTGTTGCCTAAGACTTACTGCACAGTATAAAGGCATAGAAAATCATGTATTTCCAAGCCTCTAGGAAACATACTGTTCCATTTTCTTGGAAGGATAGAAACTCAGCTTTTAAAGTAGAATCTAAAAAGAAAGTGGAGCTCTTGCCACAAGCTCAGAAAGAATTTTACTTTAGCAGTGATTTCAGTGGGAGCTTGATCACATTAACTCTTACTTTTTGCCAGTATGGCAATAGGCATGGAATAAAGTCTGAGCCAATGATTACTCTGGAAATACTGGCATCAGAAATGGTTTATTTCTCAAACATTTTGCCGTTTTTATAGAATTCATATTAATTACTGAGGATTTCTTTTCTCTTCAGTGATTTTTCTGAAGATGAATTTTTCAAGTTGAGTTTCTTCAGTTTTGTACACTGTGAACAGAATAAAACCAGAGCACCTTTTGGAAGAAAAATGTTGTGGCTTAAATAGGTTTTAACATTATTCTACTAACAAAAGAAGCGTTTGACTGCAGAAATTACTGTAGGCTGATCACACCCCAAGCGTGGTTTGGGAAAACAAACCTAGGAAGCTCTTTATTTTCATCTATTTTCCTAAGTGAAAACTGAACCATTGACTCCCTAAGATTTAGGACTTGCTGTGGTGTAAGCCACGAGACTTTACGCAGATAGTTACTGTGTTGTTTCAGTCTGAGACATTACCGAAAATAACTTGTATAAACTCATTATTTTTAAAGAAAACAAACTTATTTTTGCAGAAATCCAGAACACATACTACACATACTTTTTACTTTTATTTTTTTAGGGGTTTTTTTTGTTTGTTTTTTTTTGTAATGTCAGTAGAACTAGCGTTAAAGATTGAACAACTTTAAAAATACGTTTCATTCCTGTAAATAATTTGATGAATCCATGCAGTAAGCCAGCTTGGATTTCTCCAAAGAATGGTTTTCTAATTGCTATTATTCATATAATAGTAGCATTTAAACATACTGCAGTGATATTTCAAGCTTCAGAGAATAAAACAAAAAACAAAATTCAGCAAAAGGCAGACACTGCTCTAAAGTACTCATGTTCGAGATGTATCAGTATCACAACAGAAGACACTGAGGGAGAGGTGACCTACACAAGACAGGCAGCCGAGAAAAGATGAATTTGAAATTTCAGCCCCCAAGTCATTTCCTTGCCCAAATAAATACATTGTCTGCCGAGTAAAATCAACAGTAGAATTTCTCACCAGTTTCAGAAAAAGAGTTAAAAAGAATTAAGGGAATTTGAAGACTATGATACTTCATTCACTGAAGTCGTCAGCAAGGTTCCTGTAGAGTTAGTGACTAATGGCACATATTTCAACTTGTTGCAGCAATCACCTGCCCCCAGTATTTGTTTGATTAATCTTTTTGCAGTTTTCTTCTATGGGTCACCAAAGACCTTTTAACAATACTCAGTCTCTCTATATGCTTGTGTTTTCTGCATTTGAAGTTACTGAAAATTTTAAATACAGTGAAGGAAGTTTTGTAAGGAGTATGTCTAATCAGGCTTTAATAAATATCAAACTCTAGTGAACTCATTTTCTCCTTCATCTCTTACATGCTTTAATATGTCTACAATTATTGCTTGACATCTTGAAATATTTGCTGCATTTTGGGGTCTGTGAGGTATATTCTAAGCACACACACACATTTTCTAACTCTTCTTAGTTATGTATTGTTTATTAATGTAATATATAGATAAATATACACACAGTTGTAAAATCCGTTGGCAAACTGTCTTCAGATTGAAGAATCAGAGGTAGGTATTCCAGCAGAGTGAAAATCTTGTAACGAGAAGTATGTTAAATTTTGACGCATTTAATTACTTATCTGAAATAATATGGTTGCGTATGTAATAATTCCATTTCACAAAAACAGCTTATGGACTAAAGGACTAGTTCATAATTGAATTGTTTTTATACTCATAAATATTCATATAATAATTATAATCATCTGCAGATTCAGGATGTTCACCAGATGTTCACTGACTACTTTTTTGTTGTTATTTGTGCTGTGTGATTAGCCACTCAAAGCATATGGCATTGTTTCTAATCCTTGAATCAGTGACAAATTTTTAAATCTGGATACTGATGAAAAACTGAAGTTCACTTCCAATATGAATCTTCAAAAATAAAAAATGATGTCCCAAAAATCTTTCCTTTTTCATGAATTGTGAAAATTTTTAACCATTCCATCTGGACATCCAAATAATAATGAACAGCATAACACATAAAATTAATCCTGGGGCACTGCCCTATCTTCATAGTTTGCACAAATCTGTCTTTTCTCATTTGACACAATTTTTTCCCTACAGTTTAACACTTAATGACAGTTACATTGTTTAGATGCTTGCTGTTGCCATCAGCATAGTTATTATTATTAACCTTTGAACTTGCTATTTCTTCAATGAATGTAATGTATTGATTAAATCAACATATTTACATTTCAAAATGTGCTCTCAAATAAATATTTCTGAGCAAGACAGACATATTGGCTTTTTCCTTTTAGAAAATAAATACCGTTGTAGGAATATTAGGGGAAAAGGCATATAAATCAGCACTTTTCTTAAAAATTTCTGCACATAACAGTGCATTTTTTTCACTGTTATATAAAAGTCAACTTTTCTTGAACATTTCTGAGAAAACTTTTCTTCAGTATCTGGAAATAATCTCTACATAAAACACTGTGTGTCTTAAACTTTGAGAGTTTAAGATTACTAAAAACATTGTCCACATGGTATAATTCATAATATTAGCCTATTCTTGCCGTAAACTTGCATCAGTCATCACCTTGGTATCTAAAATTAACAAGATACAAAAAAAAAAAGTTTTTCAACTTAAACATAATAAAAAACACCTTCTCAGGGATCACAGAAAGTAACTCCATATAATGAGCAAAAATTGTTCTACTTTTAGCATTAATTTGTACCTTCCAATATGAACCAAGAAAAATATCTATTGTTGATCAATGATAAATTATTTGGGGGACACAACGTTAAGACCAATTTGGATGAAAACACACTGTTAGCCAGCCAAATATAAGGTAATATACATGGGAAGAATTGACACTGTTCACAGTAATAAAATGAAGGCTGTTTCCTTGAAAATCAGTGACAGGTAGAGCCTTAGGATTTATGATGTGGTAGAGTTGACTTGATGGTCACTGTTACCCCTTATTTGTATAAAATTCTATATTGCTGCAAAATGCAGGGTACTCATTCTGTGGCCTAACAGCCACACAATCTGGAGCTTGACCAACCCATCAGGCAATAAGCTTCTGATGTTATTCAATTATTCAAAATTATTCATTATTCAAAATTTCAGCCTTTTTCTTTCATTGTTCCAATGTTTTGTAACCAAGAAGACATTTTATTAAGAAACATCTCTAAATAGAAGTAGTAGAAAGATCTGCTTTTCAGCAGTATTTTTACTTCCTGAATTTGGAGATTGATAGTATGCTGTATTTCCGTATATAGTGATGCATTACATACAGTAACTCATGAGTTCTTCAGGAATGATGTTATGACTGACAATTCTCAGACCACTCTGCATGGATGTCCTCTTTAGAAAATAAAGCAAAAAAGTTTCACACCCATCTGATGTGTGTTTTGCAAGACTATGAAGAAATAATATGTCCATTTTTGAACAACATATTTAACAAGATTTCTTTTATATCACAAAATCAGAATCATAGAATGGTAGGGGTTGAAAGGGGCCTCTAGAGATCATCGAGTCCAACCCCCCTGGCTAGGCAGGCTCCCTAGCCCAGGTTGCACAGATAGGTGTCTAGGTGGGTCTTGGATGTTTCCAGAAAAGGAGGTTCCACCACTTCTCTGTGCAGCCTGTGCCAGTGCTATGTCACTCTCACTTTGAAGAAGTTCCCACACACATTTGTGCAGAACTTCCTATGCATCAGTTTGTGCCCATTTCCCCTTGTCCTATCACTACACATTGCAGAGAAGAGTTCAGCCTTGTCCCTTTGCCTCCCGCTCCTTACATAATTATAGATATTTATAGATGTGGATCAGATCCCCTCTGAGTCTTCTTTTCTCAAGGCTGAACCCAGCTCTCAGCCTCTCTTCATAAGGGAGGTGTTCCATGTCTTTTATCATCTTTATAGACCTCTGCTGTACTCTTACAAGGAGATCCCTGTC